>JABXJD010000891.1:95000-107500 GCA_013375575.1 Percina caprodes
CGGGTTGACACACACAGAGACACACACAGACACACACACACAGACACACACACACACACACACACACACAGACACGCACATTCACACACACTCTCACACACACACATTCACACACACACATTCACACTCGCACAAACACACATTCACACACATTCGCACACACACACACACACACAGACACACACACACAGACACACACATTCACACACACTCTCACACACACACACACACATTCACACACACACACACACATTCACACTCGCACAAACACACATTCACACACATTCGCACACACACACATTCACACACACACACACACACACACACACACACACATTCGCACACACACATTCACACGCACACACACACAAAGTGTAGATAGATAGATAGATAACTAGTACCACTAGTACCAGAAGTACCAATGGTACCACTAGTACCACTAGTACCAATGGTACCACTAGTACCAATGGTACCACTAGTACCAGTAGTACCACTAGTACCACTAGTACCACTAGTACCACTATTACCACTATTACCACTAGTACCACTAGTACTACTAGTACTAGAAGTACCACTAGTACCACTATTACCACTATTACCACTAGTACCACTAGTACTACTAGTACTAGAAGTACCACTAGTACCACTAGTACCACTAGTACCTGTGCCTTGTTGCAGGTGGAGGCCTTCATGAAGCAGTTACCCAGAATCCTCCCTCGGAGCTCCCTCCCCGATAAGACGCCGTTGTCGGTCCGCTCCTCTCCGCCCTCGCTGGTTCCCAAAGACACCTCCGGTGTGGGCGGGGCGTCTGGACCCGGGGGCCCGGCGACCGCCGCCAACAGTGGCGGTGTGAAAGTCATCGCCATGGCAACGCTACCTCAGCAGCAGGGCGGGCCCGTCCCGGTGATGATCCTGCCTCAGGGCTGTCTGGCGTACGAGCGGGAGAAAGTCACGCCGCCATCGCCCCAACCCAAGGTTTCTATAGTTAGTACAGAAGATGGATGGAGGAGGGGGGGAGGGAGGGATGGATGGAGGGAGGGAGGGATGGAGGGGGGGAGGGAGGGATGGATGGATGGATGGATAGATGGAGGGAGGGATGGATGGATAGATGGAGGGAGGGATGGATGGATAGATGGATAGATGGAGGGAGGGATAGATAGATGGATAGATGGATAGATGGAGGGAGGGATAGATAGATGGATGGATAGATGGAGGGAGGGATGGATGGATGGATAGATGGAGGGAGGGATGGATGGATGGATAGATGGAGGGAGGGAGGGAGGGAGGGAGGGAGGGAGGGATGGATGGATGGATGGAGGGAGGGAGGGATGGATGGATGGATGGATGGATAGATGGAGGGAGGGATGGATGGATAGATGGATAGATGGAGGGAGGGATAGATAGATGGATAGATGGATAGATGGAGGGAGGGATAGATAGATGGATGGATAGATGGAGGGAGGGATGGATGGATGGATAGATGGAGGGAGGGATGGATGGATGGATAGATGGAGGGAGGGAGGGAGGGAGGGATAGATTGAGGGAGGGAGGGAGGGATGGATTTGTGGATAGAGGGAGGGAGGGAGGGATGGATGGATAGATGGAGGGAGGGAGGGATGGATGGATAGATAGAGAGGAGGGAGGGATGGATGGATGGATAGAGGGAGGGAGGGATGGATGGATGGATAGAGGGAGGGAGGGATGGATGGATAAATGGAGGGGGGGATGGATGGATGGATAGAGGGAGGGAGGGAGGGATGGATGGATGGATAGAGGGATAGATGGATGGATGGATGGATAGAGGGAGGGAGGGAGGGATGGATGGATGGATAGAGGGATAGATGGATGGATGGATGGAGGGATGGATAGATAGATGGAGGGAGGGATGGATAGAGGGATGGATAGATAGATAGATGGAGGAAGGGATGGATGGATAGATGTTCTATAATACACCTCCTCTTCTTCTCTTCCTCAGCAGCAGCACGCGTCCGCGGCGCCGACCTCGGTGGTGCAGAAAGCGCGGGGGGGGGCCAGCAAGCGCCCCCTGGAGGCCGTGGCGTCCGGCGGCGCGTCCGCTCCGCCGCCTCCTCCGGTGAAGCGGAAACGTGGCCGACCGAGAAAGCCTCGGCCGGAGGACACTCCGCCCCCCCCCCCGCCGCTCTGTCTCCCAAACCTCCGCCGGCGCCCGGCGCCCACGCCCCCATCATCACGTCGCTGAGCGGCGGCGTCATCCAGAAAGCTTCTTCCTCCTCCTCTTCCTCCTCGCAGCCGGTGCTGGAGCTGGTGATCCAGGAGCAGCCGGGGCTCCTCCTCAGCCAGCTGCCGGCCGTGTCAGACGCAGGTTTGACTCCCGTTTTATTTCCATCACACTAGCTATGCGTTAGCTATACAGCTATGATATAGCTAGCTAGCTACAGAGCCATGGTATAGCTAGCTAGTTTTACAGCCATGGTATAGCTAGCTAGTTTTACAGCCATGGTATAGCTAGCTAGCTAGCTATACAGCCATGGTATAGCTAGCTAGCTAGCTATACAACCATGGTATAGCTAGCTAGCTACAGAGCCATGGTATAGCTAGCTAGTTTTACAGCCATGATATAGCTAGCTAGTTTTACAGCCATACAACCATGGTTGTATAGCTAGCTAGCTATACAACCATGGTATAGCTAGCTAGTTTTACAACCATGGTATAGCTAGCTAGTTATACAGCCATGGTATAGCTAGCTAGTTATACAGCCATGGTATAGCTAGCTTTAGACTTTTTGAGACTCTTTGAGACTGAAACATTTTTGCCGGGGGGGGGCGTTGGACCCGGTTCCTGATGTTGATCCTGTGTCTCTGCTGTGGAACAGGCCCCCGGCTGGTGGAGCACCGCGGCGGCGGCGTCGTGGTCCAGTGTCAGCCGGGCCGAGTTGTGGAGCCGGAGCGCCACAGCCGGCCGCTGCTGCTGTTCCAGAGCCCCGGGGCCCCCGGCTGGACGGCGGGCCGGGGGCCGATGGTGGAGGTGATCCAGAAAGCTCCGCGGCCCAGCAACAACAACAACAACCCTCCTCTTCCTCCTCTGCCTCTTCCTCCTCTGCCTCTGCCCACGCTGCACGAGGAGCGCGGCGAGGTGGAGATCACGCTGACGCCGGTGGAGCTGCACAACAGCCCGCCCCCCACCCCCACCCCCGCCTCCCACCTCCTCCGCCTCGCTCTGCTCCGTCGCCATGGTGAAGAGCGAGGAGGAGGAGGTGGGGGGAGTCTCCCAGAGAGAGAGAGAGGAGCACTAGCTTCCTTTTCTACCCCCCCCCCCGGCTACATCTACACCGCTACGCCCTTCTTTCTACTTCCCTCCTCCTGTATGTCCTGCAGACCTCCTTCCCTGTGAGTCAGCAGGCTGCACCATGGGAGGAAAACGTACGATAAGTAATGGGGGTCGCGATATCACGATAGATATCTGTCGTGGCATAAGTATCGTACGTCTGGTGATTCCCCCCCAATTATTTATCGCACGTGTTATCCTTATTATTATTATTATTATTATTATTATTCTTGTGATTTTCAACATATCGCAATATTCTGGGATATATTTCAATTTATAACTTAAAATTTATCAGTTTCTTCATCTCAATGGGACAAACTCACCAAAACATATATAATATATATAAAATATACATTATATAATATATAGTATATAATATCTAGTATAAAATATGTGTTATATACTATATATCTAATATATAGTATATAACATATAGTATAAAATATGTGTTATATACTATATATCTAATATATAGTATATAATATCTAGTATAAAATATGTGTTATATACTATATATCTAATATATAATAACAGATCCCTACTTGGCGTCTGTGTATCGACCCCCTATTAATAATCAATTAATTGAAGTGTTCTCGGTTCTGCTGCTTTTCATCATTTCCATCTTTCTATTATTAACAAAGTGAACATAATTTAATTAAAAATAAAAGCAGCACTAACTAGTGTTTTGGTTAAATGCTCAATATCAGGATATATATATATATATATATATATATATATATATATATATATATATATATATATATATATATATATATATATATATATATATATATATACTCAGAAAGTGAAAGTCTTGATCTGCAGATAAGAATCCATTAGTTATATATATATATATATTATAATGTTATAATATTTTGGGGTTTTTGGGCCAATCGACATTCAGAGCAACAATCGTCAGCTGACAATCTCTTATTTCTCTTATTTTAATTATTTTATTTTAAGTCCTTTCTGACTTCTCAAAGACATATCTCGTCTTATTTTGATGGTTTTCGTCTCAAAAAGCCGCCTTAACAACCAAAGTGTACCGGTGTAGATGAAGCCCCGCCCCCTTCCCTCTCTCTCCTCTTCTATTGGTGGAAATCCCAGATTGGCGACAGCCAATCGCGGCGGATAAATGAAGCCAAACCCTCGCCGCGCCCTCCTCCCGTCGGCCATCAGCATCTCATTGCACTTGTGAACTAAAAAAAAAAACAATCATCAATTAATATTTGATAATTATTAATTGATAATTAAAAAAACAGACTGGACGCTGTTAGAAAACAGCGAGTCTTTTAACTTTCAGCACGTCTGTCAGAAGAACGACTCCTCAGGGTGGGGGGGGGATCACACCTCTTCCACTCTTCCTTCCTTCCTTCCTTCCTTCCTTCCTTCCTTCCTTCCTTCCTTCCTTCCTTCCTTCCTTCCTTCCTTCTCCAGACTTCTCATGCCCTGCGTTGAGGTTGCTTCAGATCAGCTCAAAAACACAGAAAGAAACTATAAAGGAAGGAGGGAAGATGGAGGAAGAGAGGAAGGAGACATATCTACAGGATGGAGTTGGGGCCTCAAATCCAACCCCTTACTTCCTTCCTTCCTTGCTTCCTTCCTTCCTTCCTTCCTTGCTTCCTTCCTTCTTCTCCAGACTTCTCATGCCCTGCGCTGAGGTTGCTTCACATCAGCTAAAAAACACAGAAAAGATAAAGGAAGGAGGGAAGATGGAGGAGAAGAGGAAGAGAGGAAGGAGACATATCTACAGGATGGAGTTGATCCTGAGGTGGACACGGACACAGAGGGTACTACGGGTCAGAGCCTTGTAAAGGTTTCTTTGTGCTATATGGGGGGGGGGGGCTCAGTTCACATCCACCTTCGCGGAGACGTAGGAAGACGGGATTCTGGACGTTTCCATGGCAACGGTGGAGGGTTCAGGGCTCTTTAAGCCTCGCGCTGTCTTCCCGTCGACACGAAATCTTAAAATATCAACGTTATGTCGTCTTCTTCGACCCTCTGGGGACCCCCGATGGTTTTGTCACTTTTTCAACGTTTGTCGACGTTTTCTGAGCCTTTCGAAATTTTTGTGGGTTTTTCCTCAAATTTTAAAGCTTTTTTTTTTTTTTACATTTGTCATTTTTTTCACATTATTGTTTCTTTTTCCACATCTGTTCACATTTTATTCATTTTTATTGACGTTTTTCTCTCTTTTTTTACACTTCTTTTAAAGTTCTTTTACCAATTGTTTTTCTCCAAATGCTATAAAACTGACAAAAAACACCCAAATGTAATGAGAGTGTTGAGCTGATGATTAACGTACCGTGAGAGCAGCGTTGTTGGGAACCGTCCTCGTGCTTTATGGACCGTTAGTTTGACAGAAACCCAAATTTCTGATATAGAACCTTTTTGGAAAGGGGGTCAGATTAGACCAGAAGACACCAGGAGGGTTAAAGAGTTCCTCTGTTCACAAAACCGCTTTGATTTGTTGGGTTAGTAGATGTTTTCTGTGTGTGTGTGTGTGTGTGTGTGTGTGTGTGTGTGTGTGTGTGTGTGTGTGTGTGTGTGCAGAAAAAACGACAAAAACATTGGAAAAAGTGACAAATAAATCAGAAAAAACGACAAAAACATCGGAAAAAGTGACAAATCAGAAAAAACGACAAAAACGTCGGAAAAAGTGACAAATAAATCAGAAAAATCGACAAAAACGTCGGAAAAAGTGACAAATCAAAAAAAAATACAAAAACGTTGGAAAAAGTGACAAATAAATCAGAAAAAACTACAAAAACGTCGGAAAAAGCCCAAAAATGAAATCCATTTGCACCCGGGGGGGAGCTCGTGGCGGGCGGGAAGACAACACGCGGTTAAAGGAGCGCTAACGATGCTAACGTGCTAGCTTCTTGGCCTCAGCCCTTTTTAGCCGAACTGAAACATATGAAAAGTTGCACTGTTAGGAGATAAAAACAAGAGAAAGTCTGCGTGTGTTATGACTTTATTGTTTTAAGCTTTGAGAAAACACACTGACGAGTATTCGTGACTTTCTGCTTCGTGGTTGCACTCGAGCTGAGCACATTTATTTTTGATTGGTCAGAAAAATAATCTTAATTGTTCAGCAGAGCAATTAGCAGTATGAATAAAGACTGTTATATTAAAGGTGCAGTACCTGCAGCCATTCAGAGAGATTAGAGTGGTCGTTACGGCAACGTTTCAGCCGGTCGCCAACGGTAACGGGACGTACAGGCTTCAGTATGCCTCAAATTACTCTTAAATCAAGACTAACCCCCCAATGCCACAGAATCCGGAGAATCCGGAGCAGAGCTGCCGGAGAGCTCGTCACCGTCCAATGGGAGGAGAGGACAGGTGTGAGTGCACATGCTCAGATTGAGCATACTGAAATTAGTGAAATCCATGAAATAATAATCTCATTAGGAACAATAACATAAGATGGGAATCATTTCAGAAACGTTGTAGCTAGCTATGCTAACGTTAGCTCAAAACACCATTCAACTGACAGCCTTTACAGACGCTACAGAAGTCTCTCGTTAGCATCTCGGAGGCTACTTCAGACGTTACAGAAGTCTCTCGTTAGCATCTCGGAGGCTACTTCAGACGTTACAGAAGTCTCTCGTTAGCATCTCGGAGGCTACTTCAGACGTTACAGAAGTCTCTCGTTAGCATCTCGGAGGCTACTTCAGACGTTACAGAAGACTCTCGTTAGCATCTCGGAGGCTACTTCAGACGCTACAGAAGTCTCTCGTTAGCATCTCGGAGGCTACTTCAGACGTTACAGAAGTCTCTCGTTAGCATCTCGGAGGCTACTTCAGACGTTACAGAAGTCTCTCGTTAGCATCTCGGAGGCTACTTCAGACGTTACAGAAGTCTCTCGTTAGCATCTCGGAGGCTACTTCAGACGTTACAGAAGACTCTCGTTAGCATCTCGGAGGCTACTTCAGACGCTACAGAAGTCTCTCGTTAGCATCTCGGAGGCTACTTCAGACGTTACAGAAGTCTCTCGTTAGCATCTCGGAGGCTACTTCAGACGTTACAGAAGTCTCTCGTTAGCATCTCGGAGGCTACTTCAGACGTTACAGAAGTCTCTCGTTAGCATCTCGGAGGCTACTTCAGACGCTACAGAAGTCTCTCGTTAGCATCTCGGAGGCTACTTCAGACGTTACAGAAGTCTCTCGTTAGCATCTCGGAGGCTACTTCAGACGTTACAGAAGTCTCTCGTTAGCATCTCGGAGGCTACTTCAGACGTTACAGAAGTCTCTCGTTAGCATCTCGGAGGCTACTTCGGACGCTACAGAAGTCTCTCGTTAGCATCTCGGAGGCTACTTCAGACGCTACAGAAGTCTCTCGTTAGCATCTCGGAGGCTACTTCAGACGTTACAGAAGACTCTCGTTAGCATCTCGGAGGCTACTTCAGACGTTACAGAAGTCTCTCGTTAGCATCTCGGAGGCTACTTCAGACGTTACAGAAGACTCTCGTTAGCATCTCGGAGGCTACTTCAGACGCTACAGAAGTCTCTCGTTAGCATCTCGGAGGCTACTTCAGACGTTACAGAAGTCTCTCGTTAGCATCTCGGAGGCTACTTCAGACGTTACAGAAGTCTCTCGTTAGCATCTCGGAGGCTACTTCAGACGTTACAGAAGTCTCTCGTTAGCATCTCGGAGGCTACTTCGGACGCTACAGAAGTCTCTCGTTAGCATCTCGGAGGCTACTTCGGACGTTACAGAAGTCTCTCGTTAGCATCTCGGAGGCTACTTCGGACGTTACAGAAGTCTCTCGTTAGCATCTCGGAGGCTACTTCAGACGTTACAGAAGTCTCTCGTTAGCATCTCGGAGGCTACTTCAGACGCTACAGAAGTCTCTCGTTAGCATCTCGGAGGCTACTTCAGACGTTACAGAAGTCTCTCGTTAGCATCTCGGAGGCTACTTCAGACGTTACAGAAGTCTCTCGTTAGCATCTTATATGCTTCTTGTTGCAAAGTGACCCATGCGCAGTTCAAACCTGCCCTCTCATCCCATTGGCCAGTTACAGAGCTCCGTGGCAGCTCAGCACATGGCAGATAGAGCGGGACAGGAAGTCGAGCACAGAAACAAAACAAAACATCAGGTTAATTTTCAAAATAAAATACCCCGTGCTGATGGTGGATCATATCTCCTACTCCTCTGGATGGAAGCTAACTGCTGGTGGTTTCTGGTTCTATTCTACGAGATCTCGCGAGATCTCGTGGGTCCTCGTGACTTCAGCTGTCAGTCAAATCCAGACCTGGTGGGTGTTGACGTACGGCGGAGCACTGAGCCGATCCGCATCTGGTGGAACTTGGGGGTAAAGGTATCAGCATTGGTGGGAACTCAAGTCAAGACTGTCCATGAAGTCCATGAGTTGGACATTTTGGGATTAATTTAGGACTTGTTCTGGACTTGGGACCTGTAGACATTATGGACTTGTTCCGGACTTGGAACTAGTTGGGTTTGACCTGGGACTTGTATGTGGAACTTTATGGTTTTACTGTAGACATTATGGACTTGTCCTGGACTTGGGACCTGTTGGGTTTGACCCTGGATTGGTCTTGACTTGGAACTTGATGGACTAGACTCTAGATCATCCCCCGTGTTGTCTTCCTGTCAACCATCAAACATGTTTGTCACTTTTGTAATGTTGTGGGTGCTTTTTTGATGTTTTTTCCAAAGTTATTTGATATTTCTAATGTTGACATTTTCAGCTCTTATTATGAAAGTCCATTTTTTTGTTACTCTGGACATGTTGGGCTTTACCTGGGACTTGTTTTTTGATTGTGACCTGGCACTTCCTGGTATTTAGGACTTGGTAAAGGACTTCTTGTGGACGTGGGAGTTGACTTTAAGTATCAGTTCTGACATAGTCAAGGTGGTTTTAGTTGCTGTTGGTATGACAACCACTTTGTTTGAGCTTGATTAAGAACTTGCTGGCCTTAACTCTAGAGCAGACATTCAGACATTGGACTTTGTTGGTTTTGGTAGTGGACTTGGTCAAGTCTTGATAAGGCACTTTTTCCTGACTTTGAAGTTTAGTTTGGTATCAGTTCTGACATCGGAAAGGTGGTTTTAGTTTGATTGATATGACAAGGCACTTTGTTGAAACTTGAACTTGATGATCTTGATTGTGGTTACGTTGGGACCTATTGGTTCTGACCTGGCGCTTGTTGGTCTTGACTCTGGACTTGGTAAGGAACTTCTACTTTTTTTTGGACTTGGGAGTTTACTTTATAAGGGATTTGGACATAAGAAAGGTGGTTTTGGTTGCAGTTGATACGAAAAGCACTTTGTTTGAAGTTGACTTGGATCCTGTTTGTTTGAACCTGGCACTTTGATGTGGGACTTGACTCTGGACCATTTGGTCTTGACTTGGACATAACTTGGCACTTGTTGACCTTAATGCAGAACTTGACTCTGGACCTTTTGGTCTTGACTTGGACATAACTTGGCACTTGTTGACCTTAATGCAGGACTTGACTCTGGACCATTTGGTCTTGACTTTGGACATAACTTGGCACTTGTTGACCTTAATGCAGAACTTGACTCTGGACTTTTTGGTCTTGACTTGGACATAACTTGGCACTTGTTGACCTTAATGTGGGACTTGACTCTGGACCTTTTGGTCTTGACTTTGGACATAACTTAGCACTTGTTGACCTTAATGCAGAACTTGACTCTGGACCTTTTGGTCTTGACTTGGACATAACTTGGCACTTGTTGACCTTAATGCAGAACTTGACTCTGGACCTTTTGGTCTTGACTTGGACATAACTTGGCACTTGTTGACCTTAATGCAGGACTTGACTCTGGACCATTTGGTCTTGACTTGGGACATAACTTAGCACTTGTTGACCTTAATGTGGGACTTGACTCTGGACCATTTGGTCTTGACTTGGGACATAACTTAGCACTTGTTGACCTTAATGTGGGACTTGTTGACCTTAATGTGGGACTTGTTGACCTTAATGCGGGACTTGACTCTGGACTTGTTGGTGAAGTTATTCTTGTTGGGAATCTAGGGTTGATGTAAGACGGTTCAGAGTAAAACCTGCGGTTCCGTCCTCTGGGCCGGACTAGAAATATTAAATAAGTTTTGGAAGGTTCTGGACGTGAAGGAGATCTAAAAAGGAGTTCAACAAATGTTTCAGAGCAAGTCCACGTACCACAGAGCTCCAGTTTGGGTCTCTAAAGGACCACGCCACCGTGTGTTGAAATAGGGTTTATCACGGTCTCCCCTAGCAACACCTGCAGCGCCGCCGCTACTTAGCTTAGCATAGTGAATGGAATCCTATGTTGCCGGTTAGCATGTTGTGAGTAAAGACAACCTAATTACTTCTTGTGGGCCGCGTATTCACAACGAGTACAAATAGCAACGCAGATTAAGACTAGACCACTTCCTGTGAATATATGTGTGTGTATTTTGGTCTCTGTGTGTGTGTGTGTGTGTGTGTGTGTGTGTGTGTGTGTGTGTGTGTGTGTGTGTAGGTAGCATGCACATACTTGGCTTACTTTTATACATGCTTCATTGTCCCTTTTTATTTTATTTTAATAATTACTATTTTTTTTAAATATATATAGGCTATATATATAATATATATAAATATAATTTTTTATATATATTTATATTATATATATTATATATATATTATATATATATATATTATATTATATATATTTTTGTCTTCTACACAAATCACAATTGCACTGAAAGTTGTTGTTCTTGAAAAAATGATAATAAAAAGAGTTTTGAAAAGAAAAGAGAGACTAGACCACTTCCTAGGTGCACGTGGACTTGGGACTACATTGTGTGGAAGCACAGCCAAAGCACAGCTACGTGGGCGCCGAGATATCACGCAGCAACTGTGTGGGTCCAGGTCTAACACGGGCCACGTAGTCTGTGGACTGCTGTATTTATTATATATTATATAGTAAATAATATATATATATATATATATATTATTATATGTATTATTAACGACGCTGCACCTCGGTCTCCCTGCCATAGGGTTCCATTCACTATGCTAAGCTAACTAGCGGATTTTGGAGTTTTGATTCATTGGAAGCAGCCTAGAGGAATCAGAGGAACCGTTGGGAGGTCAGAGATGGCATGAAGCTGAAGTCTGGCCCAGTTTGGCCCGGTTTGGCCCCTTTACACTCTGAAAGACCAGATCTAAAGAAGTGAAGGCAGGAAAAAGTCCAGTTTGGCCCGGTTTGGCCGGTTTGGCCAGGTTTGGCCCGGTTTGGCCCAGTTTGGCATTAGGAACTCAGGTTTAAAGGTGGAGGCGGTCGTAATCTTTCACTGTGAAGCCGAAAAACCCAGAAACGGGTCAATAATCAAAGATTTAAGGATCGGGATCCGGGTAGCGGGGCGAGGGCCAATCAGAAGGATCCGTGTAGAAGGGCGAGGGCCAATCAGAACGTAGTGGCACGGCGGGCTCTGATGTCACTTCCTGTGCTTGATCCTGAGTTCTTTCACTTTCATTCAACCACAAAGATTAATTTGGGAAGTCTCGTGTTCCATTTAGGAGACAGGAAGTGAGACAGGAAGTGAGACAGGAAGTGAGACAGGAAGTGAGACAGGAAGTGAGACAGGAAGTGTGACAGGAAGTGAGACAGGAAGTGAGACAGGAAGTGAGACAGGAAGTGTGGAATCTTATTATCTGATTGGTTGTTGAACGTGAAGCGACGTCATGGTGACAAGACTCAGCTGATCAAACACTGATGAAGACGAAGATGAAGATGGTGTTTTTATATATTTTATTATTTTATTTTACAGTATGTATTAGTACTTTTACTGCAGTAACAGAGTATTTTACAGTACATATTAGTACTCTTACTGCAGTAACAGAGTATTTTACAGTATGTATTAGTACTTTTACTACAGTAACAGAGTATTTGACCATATGTATTTGTACTTTTACAGCAGTAACAGAGTATTTGACAAAATGTATTTGTACTTTTACTGCAGTAAAAGAGTATTTTATAGTACGTATTAGTACTCTTACTGCAGTAACAGAGTATTTGACAAAATTTATTTGTACTTTTACTGCAGTAACAGAGTATTTTACAGTGCGTATTAGTACTTTTACTGCAGTAACAGAGTATTTTACAGTATATATTAGTACTTTACTGCAGTAACAGAGTATTTTACAGTATGTATTAGTACTTTTACCTCAGTAACAGAGTATTATAC
>JABXJD010000891.1:127500-130000 GCA_013375575.1 Percina caprodes
TCACTGTCGGTTTTATTCCAGCGTTTATCAACGCGTTTCTACATTAATAAATCCTGCGTTTTTGTCTTTGATTAAATATTGTTGGGAATCACACTTTAGATTGAAGTACTTTGGGTGGGGGGGGGGGGGCATCAGTAGAGAGGTGACCGTAGTACAGCAGTGAGTCTGTCACACTTTAGATTGAAGTACTTTGGGTACCTTGGGTACCAAGATAGTTCCTAAGTATAATCATGAAGCTCCCCCGATATTCTCTGGAATCGAGCCAGCGGTGACATCATCATCTGTACAGTTTTATTTTTGTTTATTTGACCACGAATGAAGAAGAACAGATCTGTTATTACAGCTAACGGCTAGCAGCTAACGGCTGACCGCTAGCTGCTAATGGCTAAGCGCTAGCTTCTAATGGCTAACCGCTAGCTGCTAGCTGCTAACCGCTAGCCTGCTACACTACAGGCCCAGGTCATCTTAACCCCCCATGTGTAAATGGCGTGAGCCGAAGCCTTGAGACGTCGAGCTGCTCCAACTCTCATCAGACCGACTTTCACACCACAGAAGTGCTTTTTCCTTCCTTCCTTCCTTCCTTCCTTCCTTCCTTCCTTCCTTCCTTCCTTCCTTCCTTCCTTCCTTCCTTCCTTCCTTCCATCAGCTCAACACATTCAACAACTTCAATGTGAAAAACTTAAAGTGCTTTTATTCTGAAATAAATCGTTTTCTGTCATTTGTAAAAGACTCGTCCTTTGATGTCACTGTTGGAAAGTAAGTCTGAATGATGGGGGGGGGGGCACATGCTCGGGTCCTATAAGTGCACTAATGGAGGGTAAGAACCTGTGTGTGTGTGTGTGTGTTTGGGGGCAGAAGACATCAAAACAGCACACCCCAGGAGATGCAACTGCTAACAGCCTCGGAACTGAAAAACATGTTGCAGTACTCGAGACGACCCCTAGGGGGACACGTACCCCCTGCAGTACTGCAGAGTACCCCTAACTATACTATGACTTTTTATACTTTTTTGACATACTATACTATTACTTTTTATACTTTTTGACATACTATACTATTACTTTTTATACTTTTTTGACTTACTATACTATGACTTTTTATACTTTTTGACATACTATACTATTACTTTTTATACTTTTTTGACATACTATACTATTACTTTTATACTTTTTTGACATACTGTACTATTACTTTTTTGACATACTATACTATGACTTTTTATACTTTTGACATACTATACTATTACTTTTATACTTTTGACATACTATACTATTACTTTTATACTTTTGACTTACTATACTATGACTTTTTATACTGTTTTGACTTACTATACTATTACTTTTTATACTTTTGACATACTATACTATTACTTTTTATACTTTTTGACTTACTATACTATTACTTTTTATACTTTTGACATACTATACTATTACTTTTTATACTTTTTGACTTACTATACTATTACTTTTTATACTTTTGACATACTATACTATTACTTTTATACTTTTTGACTTACTATACTATTACTTTTTATACTTTTGACTTACTATACTATTACTTTTTATACTTTTGACATACTATACTATGACTTTTTATACTTTTTGACATACTATACTTTTACTTTTTATACTTTTTGACATACTATACTATGACTTTTTATACTTTTGACATACTATACTATTACTTTTATACTTTTTGACATACTATACTATTACTTTTATACTTTTTGACATACTGTACTATTACTTTTGACATACTATACTATGACTTTTTATACTTTTGACATACTATACTATTACTTTTATACTTTTTGACATACTATACTATGACTTTTATACTTTGTGACATACTATACTATGACTTTTTATACTTTTTGACATACTATACTATTACTTTTTATACTTTTGACATACTATACTATGACTTTCTATACTTTTTCGACTTATTATACTATGACTTTTTATACTTTTTCGACATACTATACTATTACTTTCTATACTTTTTCGACATATTATACTATGACTTTTTATACTTTTCGACATACTATACTATTACTTTATATATTTTTGACATACTATACTATTGCTTTCTATACTTTTTGACATACTATACTATTACTTTTTATACTTTTTCGACATACTATACTATGACATTTTATCCTTTTTGACATACTATACTATGACTTTTTATATTTTTTGACATACTATACTATTACTTTTTATACCTTTTGACATACTATACTATTACTTTTATACTTTTGGCATACTATACTATTACTTTTAAACTTTTGACATACTATACTATTACTTTTATACTTTTCGACATACTATACTATTACTTTTATACTTTTTGACATACTATACTATTACTTTCTATACTTTTCGACATACTAACTATGACTTTTATAGTTCTTTGACACACTATACTATTACTTTTATACTTTTTCGACATACTATACTATTACTTTTTATACTTTCGACATACTAAATATGACTTTATA
>JABXJD010000891.1:135000-144972 GCA_013375575.1 Percina caprodes
CACTAAAAGTAGTGATTATTTACATGGAGTCTGGTGGAGATATGCTGCTCTATACACGCCAAAAGTAGTGATTATTTACATGGAGTCTGGTGGAGATATGCTGCTCTATACACGCTAAAAGTAGTGATTATTTACATGGAGTCTGGTGGAGATATGCTCTATACACGCTAAAAGTAGTGATTATTTACATGGAGTCTGGTGGAGATATGCTGCTCTATACACGCTAAAAGTAGTGATTATTTACATGGAGTCTGGTGGAGATATGCTGCTCTATACACGCTAAAAGTAGTGATTATTTACATGGAGTCTGGTGGAACCCCCCCCCCACACACACACACACACACACACCTACCTGTGGGTCGACCAGCCAGCCGTGGTACAGCGGGATGTCCAGCAGGTCGAACGCGATACACTCCGGCGTGTACTCGAAGTCCGTGACTCCGGTGAAACGGACGTTAACGTCCAGACCTGTGGACAGCTTAGGGAGCACCGCCATGGCATCACTCATGTTCTGTAAAACACACACACACACACACACACACACACACACACACACACACACACACACACACACACACACACACACACACACACACACACACACATATATAAAGGCACACACGGACACAGTGAGATAATGAGAGAGAGCCTGTGTGTGTGTGTGTGTGTATGTGTGTGTGTGTGTGTGTGTGTCTGTGTGTGTGTCTGTGTGTGTGTGTGTGTCTGTGTGTGTGTCTGTGTCTGTGTGTGTGGTGTGTGTGTGTGTGTGTGTGTGTGTGTCTGTGTGTGTGTCTGTGTGTGTGTGTGTGTGTGTGTGTGTGTGTGTGTGTGTGTGTGTGTGTGTGTGTGTGTGTGTGTGTGTGTGTGTCTGTGTGTGTGTCTGTGTGTGTGTGTATACCTGTTGGAAGTTGAGCTCCATCCCGTCTGTCTTCTCTCTGGGTGTAACAGACAACACACACTCTCCTGCACAACACACACACACACACAGACACACACACACAGACACACATTATGAATCTAAATGATTAAGAATAAATCTAAAATTAATGTAAATTATATATATATATCTGTGTGATTAGATTATACTTTATCCCACAACGGGGACATTTTCTTATTTCAACAGCAGCAAACAACACACAAACAAGTAATAAAGGTATTTTAAAGGTATTTTAAAGGTATTTTAAAGGTATTTTAAAGGTATTTTAAAGTGCGGTTGCCATGATACAAGAAAGAAACAATATTGCGGTGTAAGTGACGTTAAAATTAAATTGAATGTGTAATTAGATTAGTAAAGCAAGAGTCGGTAGCACAATATAAATTATATTAACCTGTGACTATAAATATTGAAAAGTAAGTACTTATATATATATATATATATATATATATATATATATATATATATATATATATATATATATATATATATATATATATATATATACTATAATAATATAAATACTATAATAAAGATAAACAGAGAGTGGTGTAGATGGGACACAGGAACAGAAACTACAACAGTATCAGGTGGTGTAGAGTCTGACAGAGACCGGGATGAAGGACCTGCAGTACCTTCTTACACCGGGGAGGGGGGGGTATCAGTCAGTGTGTGTGTGTGTGTGTGTGTGTGTGTGTGTGTGTGTGTGTGTGTGTGTGTGTGTGTTACCAAGGTGAGCCATCAGGTCCTCAGTTGTGACGACTTCAGTCTGAGGAGGAAGTTTAGCCTAAAAACACGAAAGATGAAAAATAATAATTTAATATACCATATTATAATATATTATAATATATAACAATATATTATATATAATAATATATAATATAATCATATTATAATATATAATATACTTTTATATAATATATAATATAATATAATATATTATAATAATAATATAATATAATATAATATAATATAATATAATATAATATAATATAATATAATATAATATAATATAATATAATATATAATAATATAATAATATAATATATTATAATATATCTTATTATAATATAATATAATATAATTTTATATAATATATAATATCATAATATATAATATAATATAATATTATATATAATATAATATAATATAATATAATATAATATATCTTATTATAATATATTATATAATATAATTTTATATAATATATAATATCATAATATATAATATAATATAATATAATATAATATAATATAATATAATATAATATAATATAATATAATATAATATAATATAATATAATATAATATAATATACCTTCCAGCGGAGGAACAGGGTGTTCATGATGGCCAGCAGGGGGCAGGGTCCGTTCTCGCTCTGAGTGATGATCGGCGTCTTCTTCTCCTTCCAGGTGATCCACTTCACCAGGTAATACGCCGGCATGGAGGGCCCCGAGACCTCCACCGCCCCCCCCACCCCCGCTACGGCACCACCTGTGGACAGACAGGAAATAACATGAAGCATTAGAGACCTCTAAGGTCCAAAAGAGACCTCAGATACAGTATTAGGGACCACCAAGGTCTATATTAAGAGACTTCAGATACAGTATTAGGGACCACTAAGGTCTATATAAAGAGAATTCAGATAGAGAATTAGGGACCACTAAGGTCTATATAAAGAGAATTCAGATACAGTATTAGGGGACCACTAAGGTCTATATAAAGAGACTTCAGATCCAGTATTAGGGGACCACTAAGGTCTATATAAAGAGACTTCAGATACAGTATTAGGGACCACTAAGGTCTATATAAAGAGACTTCAGATACAGTATTAGGGACCACTAAGGTCTATATAAAGAGACTTCAGATACAGTATTAGGGACCACTAAGGTCTATATAAAGAGACTTCAGATACAGTATTAGGGACCACTAAGGTCTATATAAAGAGACTTCAGATACAGTATTAGGACCACTAAGGTCTATATAAAGAGACTTCAGATACAGTATTAGGGACCACTAAGGTCTATATAAAGAGACTTCAGATACAGTATTAGGGACCACTAAGGTCTATATAAAGAGACTTCAGATACAGTATTAGGGACCACTAAGGTCTATATAAAGAGACTTCAGATACAGTATTAGGGACCACTAAGGTCTATATAAAGAGACTTCAGATACAGTATTAGGGACCACTAAGGTCTATATAAAGAGACTTCAGATACAGTATTAGGGACCACTAAGGTCTATATAAAGAGACTTCAGATACAGTATTAGGGACCACTAAGGTCTATATAAAGAGACTTCAGATACAGTATTAGGGACCACTAAGGTCTATATAAAGAGACTTCAGATACAGTATTAGGGACCACTAAGGTCTATATAAAGAGACTTCAGATACAGTATTAGGGACCACTAAGGTCTATATAAAGAGACTTCAGATACAGTATTAGGGACCACTAAGGTCTATATAAAGAGACTTCAGATACAGTATTAGGGACCACTAAGGTCTATATAAAGAGACTTCAGATACAGTATTAGGGGACCACTAAGGTCTATATAAAGAGACTTCAGATACAGTATTAGGGACCACTAAGGTCTATATAAAGAGACTTCAGATACAGTATTAGGGACCACTAAGGTCTATATAAAGAGACTTCAGATACAGTATTAGGGACCACTAAGGTCTATATAAAGAGACTTCAGATACAGTATTAGGGACCACTAAGGTCTATATAAAGAGACTTCAGATACAGTATTAGGGACCACTAAGGTCTATATAAAGAGACTTCAGATACAGTATTAGGGACCACTAAGGTCTATATAAAGAGACTTCAGATACAGTATTAGGGACCACTAAGGTCTATATAAAGAGACTTCAGATACAGTATTAGGGACCACTAAGGTCTATATAAAGAGACTTCAGATACAGTATTAGGGACCACTAAGGTCTATATAAAGAGACTTCAGATACAGTATTAGGGACCACTAAGGTCTATATAAAGAGACTTCAGATACAGTATTAGGGACCACTAAGGTCTATATAAAGAGACTTCAGATACAGTATTAGGGACCACTAAGGCCTATAAAGAGACTTCAGATACAGTATTAGGGACCACTAAGGTCTATATAAAGAGACTTCAGATACAGTATTAGGGACCACTAAGGTCTATATAAAGAGACTTCAGATACAGTATTAGGGACCACTAAGGTCTATATAAAGAGACTTCAGATACAGTATTAGGGACCACTAAGGTCTATATAAAGAGACTTCAGATACAGTATTAGGGACCACTAAGGTCATATAAAGAGACTTCAGATACAGTATTAGGGACCACTAAGGTCTATATAAAGAGACTTCAGATACAGTATTAGGGACCACTAAGGTCTATATAAAAGAGACTTCAGATACAGTATTAGGGACCACTAAGGTCTATATAAAGAGACTTCAGATACAGTATTAGGGACCACTAAGGTCTATATAAAGAGACTTCAGATACAGTATTAGGGACCACTAAGGTCTATATAAAGAGACTTCAGATACAGTATTAGGGACCACTAAGGTCTATATAAAGAGACTTCAGATACAGTATTAGGGACCACTAAGGTCTATATAAAGAGACTTCAGATACAGTATTAGGGACCACTAAGGTCTATATAAAGAGACTTCAGATACAGTATTAGGGACCACTAAGGTCTATATAAAGAGACTTCAGATACAGTATTAGGGACCACTAAGGTCTATATAAAGAGACTTCAGATACAGTATTAGGGACCACTAAGGTCTATATAAAGAGACTTCAGATACAGTATTAGGGACCACTAAGGTCTATATAAAGAGACTTCAGATACAGTATTAGGGACCACTAAGGTCTATATAAAAGAGACTTCAGATACAGTATTAGGGGACCACTAAGGTCTATATAAAGAGACTTCAGATACAGTATTAGGGGACCACTAAGGTCTATATAAAGAGACTTCAGATACAGTATTAGGGACCACTAAGGTCTATATAAAGAGACTTCAGATACAGTATTAGGGACCACTAAGGTCTATATAAAGAGACTTCAGATACAGTATTAGGACCACTAAGGTCTATATAAAGAGACTTCAGATACAGTATTAGGGACCACTAAGGTCTATATAAAAGAGACTTCAGATACAGTATTAGGGACCACTAAGGTCTATAAAGAGACTTCAGATACAGTATTAGGGACCACTAAGGTCTATATAAAGAGACTTCAGATACAGTATTAGGGGACCACTAAGGTCTATATAAAGAGACTTCAGATACAGTATTAGGGACCACTAAGGTCTATATAAAGAGACTTCAGATACAGTATTAGGGACCACTAAGGTCTATATAAAGAGACTTCAGATACAGTATTAGGGACCACTAAGGTCTATATAAAGAGACTTCAGATACAGTATTAGGGACCACTAAGGTCTATATAAAGAGACTTCAGATACAGTATTAGGGACCACTAAGGTCTATATAAAAGAGACTTCAGATACAGTATTAGGGGACCACTAAGGTCTATATAAAGAGACTTCAGATACAGTATTAGGGACCACTAAGGTCTATATAAAGAGACTTCAGATACAGTATTAGGGGACCACTAAGGTCTATATAAAGAGACTTCAGATACAGTATTAGGGACCACTAAGGTCTATATAAAAGAGACTTCAGATACAGTATTAGGGACCACTAAGGTCTATATAAAGAGACTTCAGATACAGTATTAGGGACCACTAAGGTCTATATAAAGAGACTTCAGATACAGTATTAGGGGACCACTAAGGTCTATATAAAGAGACTTCAGATACAGTATTAGGGACCACTAAGGTCTATATAAAGAGACTTCAGATACAGTATTAGGGACCACTAAGGTCTATATAAAGAGACTTCAGATACAGTATTAGGGACCACTAAGGTCTATATAAAGAGACTTCAGATACAGTATTAGGGGACCACTAAGGTCTATATAAAGAGACTTCAGATACAGTATTAGGGACCACTAAGGTCTATATAAAAGAGACTTCAGATACAGTATTAGGGACCACTAAGGTCTATATAAAGAGACTTCAGATACAGTATTAGGGACCACTAAGGTCTATATAAAGAGACTTCAGATACAGTATTAGGGACCACTAAGGTCTATATAAAGAGACTTCAGATACAGTATTAGGGACCACTAAGGTCTATATAAAAGAGACTTCAGATACAGTATTAGGGACCACTAAGGTCTATAAAGAGACTTCAGATACAGTATTAGGGGACCACTAAGGTCTATATAAAGAGACTTCAGATACAGTATTAGGGACCACTAAGGTCTATATAAAAGAGACTTCAGATACAGTATTAGGGACCACTAAGGTCTATATAAAGAGACTTCAGATACAGTATTAGGGACCACTAAGGTCTATATAAAGAGACTTCAGATACAGTATTAGGGGACCACTAAGGTCTATATAAAGAGACTTCAGATACAGTATTAGGGACCACTAAGGTCTATATAAAGAGACTTCAGATACAGTATTAGGGGACCACTAAGGTCTATATAAAGAGACTTCAGATACAGTATTAGGGACCACTAAGGTCTATATAAAGAGACTTCAGATACAGTATTAGGGACCACTAAGGTCTATATAAAGAGACTTCAGATACAGTATTAGGGGACCACTAAGGTCTATATAAAGAGACTTCAGATACAGTATTAGGGACCACTAAGGTCTATATAAAGAGACTTCAGATACAGTATTAGGGACCACTAAGGTCTATATAAAGAGACTTCAGATACAGTATTAGGGACCACTAAGGTCTATATAAAGAGACTTCAGATACAGTATTAGGGACCACTAAGGTCATATAAAGAGACTTCAGATACAGTATTAGGGACCACTAAGGTCTATATAAAGAGACTTCAGATACAGTATTAGGACCACTAAGGTCTATATAAAGAGACTTCAGATACAGTATTAGGGGGACCACTAAGGTCTATATAAAGAGACTTCCAGATACAGTATTAGGACCACTAAGGTCTATATAAAGAGACTTCAGATACAGTATTAGGGACCACTAAGGTCTATATAAAGAGACTTCAGATTCACCAATTATTTTAATGTTTTTAGCTACTTTTTTGTATGTTAATATCGCTAAGTAGAATGTTGTGTTTTTGTGCGTTTGTGTCCCACCGGCAGCCTCCAGCGTGTCGTCCTCCTTCAGACTGGGCGCCTCAGTGGACGGAGAGACGCCGTCCCCCCCCAGGGCGGAGTAGGACGAGGACAGGCCGTCCTCGGCGGCTGCCGCGGCGTCCGACAGCTCCAGGCTCGGGAGGGAGAAGGACGCCGAGTCCGTGGACTCACGCTGGTCCTCGGAGACGCCCACCGTCGCCATGGAGACGCTCTCCTCCGGGTCCAGACCTGCAGACACACAACACATCAGTTCTTCCAAAACAAACGTCCAAAAATACAGGGGGGGGGGCATAAGTATACACCCCCCTATGTTAAAATACAGGCATAAGTATACACCCCCCTATGTTAAAATACAGGGGGCATAAGTATACACTCTATGTTAAAATACAGGGCCATAAGTATACACCCTCTATGTTAAAATACAGGGCCATAAGTATACACCCCTATGTTAAAATACAGGGGTATAAGTATACACCCCCTATGTTAAAATACAGGGCCATAAGTATACACCCCCTATGTTAAAATACAGGGCATAAGTATACACCCCTATGTTAAAATACAGGGCATAAGTATACACCCCCTATGTTAAAATACAGGGGCATAAGTATACACCCCCCTATGTTAAAATACAGGGGGCATAAGTATACACCCCCTATGTTAAAATACAGGGGCATAAGTATACACCCCTATGTTAAAATACAGGGGCATAAGTATACACCCTATGTTAAAAATACAGGGCATAAGTATACACCCCTATGTTAAAATACAGGGCATAGTATACACCCCCTATGTTAAAATACAGGGGCATAAGCATATACCCCCTATGTTAAAATACAGGGCATAAGTATACACCCTATGTTAAAATACAGGGGCATAAGTATACACCCCCCTATGTTAAAATACAGGGGGCATAAGTATACACCCCATGTTAAAATACAGGGGCATAAGTATACACTCCTATGTTAAAATACAGGCATAGTATACACCCTATGTTAAAATACAGGGGCATAAGTATACACCCCCCTATGTTAAAATACAGGGGCATAAGTATACACCCCCCTATGTTAAAATACAGGGGGCATAAGTATACACCCCCCTATGTTAAAATACAGGGGGCAGAAGTATACACCCCCTATGTTAAAATACAGGGGCATAAGTATACACCCTATGTTAAAATACAGGGGCATAAGTATACACCCTATGTTAAAATACAGGGGGCATAAGTATACACCCTATGTTAAAATACAGGGGCATAAGTATACACCCCCCTATGTTAAAATACAGGGGCATAAGTATACACCCCCTATGTTAAAATACAGGGCATAAGTATACACCCCCTATGTTAAATACAGGGGCATAAGTATACACCCTATGTTAAAATACAGGGCATAAGTATACACCCCCTATGTTAAAATACAGGGGCATAAGTATACACCCCCATGTTAAAATACAGGGGGCATAAGTATACACTCTATGTTAAAATACAGGAGGCATAAGTATACACTCTATGTTAAAATACAGGGGCATAAGTATACACCCTATGTTAAAATACAGGGGCATAAGTATACACCCCCTATGTTAAAATACAGGGGCATAAGTATACACTTCTATGTTAAAATACAGGGGGCATAAGTATACACCCCCTATGTTAAAATACAGAGGCATAGTATACACCCCCTATGTTAAAATACAGGGGGCATAAGTATACACCCCTATGTTAAAATACAGGGGCATAAGTATACACCCCCTATGTTAAAACATGGGGGCATAAGTATACACCCCCTATGTTAAAATACAGGGCATAAGTATACACCCCCTATGTTAAAATACAGGGGCATAAGTATACACCCCCTATGTTAAAATACAGGGGCATAAGTATACACCCCCTATGTTAAAATACAGGGGCATAAGTATACACCCCCCTATGTTAAAATACAGGGGCATAAGTATACACCCCCATGTTAAAATACAGGGGCATAGTATACACCCCTATGTTAAAATACAGGAGCATAAGTATACACCCTATGTTAAAATACAGGGCATAAGTATACACCCCCTATAAAATACAGGGGCATAAGTATACACCCCCTATGTTAAAATACAGATATGGTATACACCCCCTATGTTAAAATACAGGGCATAAGTATACACCCCCTATGTTAAAATACAGGGGCATAAGTATACACCCCCTATGTTAAAATACAGGGGCATATATACACCCCCTATGTTAAAATACAGGGCATAAGTATACACCCCCTATGTTAAAATACAGGGGGCATAAGTATACACCCCCTATGTTAAAATACAGGGGCATAAGTATACACCCCTATGTTAAAATACAGGGGCATAAGTATACACCCCTATGTTAAAATACAGGGCATAAGTATACACCCCTATGTTAAAATACAGGGGGCATAAGTATACACCCCCATGTTAAAATACAGGGGCAAGTATACACCCCCTATGTTAAAATATAGGGGCATATATACACCCCCTATGTTAAAATACAGGGGGCATAGTATACCCCCTATGTTAAAATACAGGGGTAATATACACCCCCATGTTAAAATACAGGGGGCATAAGTATACACCCTATGTTAAAATACAGGGGCATAAGTATACACCCCTATGTTAAAATACAGGGGGCATAAGTATACACCTCCCCCTATGTTAAAATACAGGGTGGTATACACCCCCTATGTTAAAATACAGGGGCATAAGTATACACCCCTATGTTAAAATAGAGGGGCATAAGTATACACCCCCTATGTTAAAATACAGGGGCATAAGTATACACCCCCTATGTTAAAATACAGGGCATAAGTATACACCCCTATGTTAAAGAGG
>JABXJD010000186.1:0-15000 GCA_013375575.1 Percina caprodes
ATAAGTATACACCTATGTTAAAATACAGGGGCATAAGTATATACACCCCCTATGTTAAAATACAGGCATAGTATACACCCCTATGTTAAAATACAGGTATAAGTATACACCCCCTATGTTAAAATACAGGCATAAGTATATACACCTATATTTAAAATACAGGGGCATAAGTATACACCCCCTATGTTAAAATACAGGAGGCATAAGTATACACCCCCTATGTTAAAATACAGGGGCATAAGTATACCCCCTATGTTAAAATACAGGAGGCATAAGTATACACCCCCCTATGTTAAAATACAGGGGCATAAGTATACACCCCCCTATGTTAAAATACAGGGACATAAGTATACACCCCCCTATGTTAAAATACAGGGGCATAAGTATACACCCTATGTTAAAATACAGGGGCATAAGTATACACCCCCTATGTTAAAATACAGGGCATAAGTATACACCCCTATGTTAAAATACAGGGGCATAAGTATACACCCCCTATGTTAAAATACAGGGGCATAAGTATACACCCCCTATGTTAAAATACAGGGGCATAAGTATACACCCCCTATGTTAAAATACAGGGCATAAGTATACACCCCCTATGTTAAAATACAGGGGCATAAGTATACACCCCCTATGTTAAAATACAGGGGCATAAGTATACACCCCCTATGTTAAAATACAGGGGCATAAGTATACACCCCTATGTTAAAATACAGGGGCATAAGTATACACCCCTATGTTAAAATACAGGGGCATAAATACACCCCTATGTTAAAATACAGGGGCATAAGTATACACCCCCTATGTTAAAATACAGGGGCATAAGTATACACCCCCTATGTTAAAATACAGGGGCATAAGTATACCCCCTATGTTAAAATACAGGGCATAAGTATACCCTATATGTTAAAATACAGGGGGCATAAGTATACACCCCCTATGTTAAAATACAGGGGCATAAGTATACACCCCCTATGTTAAAATACAGGGGCATAAGTATACACCCCCTATGTTAAAATACAGGGGCATAAGTATACACTATGTTAAAATACAGGGCATAAGTATACACCCCCTATGTTAAAATACAGGGGCATAAGTATACACCCCCATGTTAAAATACAGGGCATAAGTATACACCCCTATGTTAAAATACAGGGGCATAAGTATACACCCCCTATGTTAAAATACAGGGGCATAAGTATACACCCCCTATGTTAAAATACAGGGGCATAAGTATACACCCCCTATGTTAAAATACAGGGCATAAGTATACACCCCCTATGTTAAAATACAGGGCATAAGTATACACCCCTATGTTAAAATACAGGGGCATAAGTATACACCCCTATGTTAAAATACAGGGGCATAAGTATACACCCCCTATGTTAAAATACAGGGCATAAGTATACACCCCTATGTTAAAATACAGGGGCATAAATACACACCCCTATGTTAAAATACAGGGCATAAGTATACACCCCTATGTTAAAATACAGGGGCATAAGTATACACCCCCTATGTTAAAATACAGGGGCATAAGTATACACCCCTATGTTAAAATACAGGGGGCATAAGTATACACCCCCCTATGTTAAAATACAGGGGCATAAGTATACACCCCTATGTTAAAATACAGGGGCATAAGTATACCCCCTGTGTTAAAATACAGGGGCATAAGTATACCCCCTATGTTAAAATACAGGGGCATAAGTATACACCCCCATATTAAAATACAGGGGCATAAGTATACACCCCTATGTTAAAATACAGGGGCATAAGTATACACCCCTATGTTAAAATACAGGGGGCATAAGTATACACCCCCTATGTTAAAATACAGGGCATAAGTATACACCCCTATGTTAAAATACAGGGGCATAAGTATACACCCCCATGTTAAAATACAGGGGCATAAGTATACACCCCCCTATGTTAAAATACCATAGAAACAGGTTTTTATTATTAAAGACCAGTTATTACATGGATCAGGATACTATGCATCCTGATAAAGTACCCCCCCATCATCACATACCCTTCACCCTACATAGAGATGATTTCTCTTAGTGAACTCAAGCTGAGCTCCTTTCCTCACGAGCAGCACTGGGCCGGTGGAACATGGGAACTGTAGTTTGTCTTGTCGTCTTGTAGTCTTGCAGGTGTACAGTACGTATACTGAAGTATATTTCCAGGATAACTGCCTGACATCACGCGCCGGATGTCCCTCCTCTTCCTCTCTCTCTCTATATATATATTAGTGAGTATATATTAGTGTGTATATATTAGTGTGTATATATTAGCGTGTATATATTAGTGAGTATATATTAGTGTGTATATATTACTGTGTATATATTAGTGTGTATATATTAGTGTGTATATATTAGCGTGTATATATTAGTGAGTATATATTAGTGTGTATATATTAGTGTGTATATATTACTGTGTATATATTAGTGTGTATATATTAGCGTGTATATATTAGTGAGTATATATTAGTGTGTATATATTAGTGTGTATATATTAGTGAGTATATATTAGTGAGTATATATTAGTGTGTATATATTAGTGAGTATATATTAGCGTGTATATATTAGTGTGTATATATTAGCGTGTATATATTAGCGTGTATATATTAGTGTGTATATATTACTGTGTATATATTAGTGTGTATATATTAGCGTATATATATTAGTGAGTATATATTAGTGTGTATATATTAGTGAGTATATATTAGTGTGTATATATTAGTGAGTATATATTAGTGTGTATATATTAGTGAGTATATATTAGCGTGTATATATTAGTGTGTATATATTAGCGTGTATATATTAGCGTGTATATATTAGTGTGTATATATTAGTGTGTATATATTAGCGTATATATATTAGTGTGTATATATTAGCGTGTATATATTAGCGTGTATATATTAGTTTGTATATATTAGCGTGTATATATTAGTGTGTATATATTAGTTTGTATATATTAGCGTGTATATATTAGTGTGTATATATTAGCGTGTATATATTAGCGTGTATATATTAGCGTGTATATATTAGCGTGTATATATTAGCGTGTTTATATTAGCGTGTATATATTAGTGTGTATATATTAGCGTGTATGTATTAGTTTGTATGTATTAGTGTGTATATATTAGCGTGTATATATTAGTGTGTATATATTAGTGTGTATATATTAGCGTGTATATATTAGTTTGTATATATTAGCGTGTATATATTAGCGTGTATATATTAGCGTGTATATATTAGTGTGTATATATTAGTGTGTATATATTAGTGAGTATATATTAGTGTGTATATATTAGTTTGTATATATTAGTGTGTATATATTAGTTTGTATATATTAGCGTGTATATATTAGTGTGTATATATTAGCGTGTATATATTAGCGTGTATATATTAGTGTGTATATATTACTGTGTATATATTAGTGTGTATATATTAGTGTGTATATATTAGTGTGTATATATTAGCGTGTATATATTAGCGTGTATATATTAGTTTGTATATATTAGTGTGTATATATTAGTTTGTATATATTAGTGTATATATTAGTGTGTATATATTAGTTTGTATATATTAGCGTGTATATATTAGTTTGTATATATTAGTGTGTATATATTAGTGTGTATATATTAGCGTGTATATATTAGCGTGTATATATTAGCGTGTATATATTAGCGTGTTTATATTAGCGTGTATATATTAGTGTGTATATATTAGTTTGTATGTATTAGTGTGTATATATTAGCGTGTATATATTAGCGTGTATATATTAG
The DNA here is from genome assembly GCA_013375575.1 of Percina caprodes. Lineage (NCBI taxonomy): Eukaryota > Metazoa > Chordata > Actinopteri > Perciformes > Percidae > Percina > Percina caprodes. The sequence goes on from JABXJD010000186.1 coordinate 3,797, forward strand.
TGTGTATATATTAGCGTGTATATATTAGCGTGTATATATTAGTTTGTATATATTAGCGTGTATATATTAGTTTGTATATATTAGCGTGTATATATTAGCGTGTATATATTAGCGTGTATATATTAGCGTGTATATATTAGCGTGTATATATTAGTGTGTATATATTAGCGTGTATATATTAGCGTGTATATATTAGCGTGTATATATTAGTGAGCATATATTAGTTTGTATATATTAGTGTGTATATATTAGTTTGTATATATTAGCGTGTATATATTAGTGTGTATATATTAGTTTGTATATATTAGCGTGTATATATTAGTTTGTATATATTAGCGTGTATATATTAGCGTGTTTATATTAGCGTGTTTATATTAGCGTGTATATATTAGCGTGTATATATTAGCGTGTATATATTAGCGTGTATATATTAGCGTGTATATATTAGCGTGTATATATTAGCGTGTATATATTAGCGTGTATATATTAGTGTGTATATATTAGCGTGTATATATTAGCGTGTATATATTAGCGTGTATATATTAGCGTGTATATATTAGCGTGTATATATTAGCGTGTATATATTAGCGTGTATATATTAGCGTGTATATATTAGCGTGTATATATTAGCGTGTATATATTAGCGTGTATATATTAGTGTGTATGATGATCCAAAGCATCCCTCGTATGTGTCTCATATTTGGCAAATAAAGCTGATTCAGATCTTTATCCGACACAAATATCAATTTATGTTCAAAACTAAATTTTTTCCCCCTCGTTTGTGTAGCTTTTTTCAGAAGATTTTGTCACTTTTTCCCACGTCTTTTTAGACAATTTTGTTGCTTTTTCTAGTGTTTTTCTTGCTATTTTCCACCATTTTGGGCTCGCTTTTTTCATGATGGCACCAGGGATGTTTTTGTGGACTTTTTGAGGCTCTTTTTCTCCCATCCCAGCATGCACGTGTGGTGTAGCCAGACCTTCCTCCGCAGCGCTGTGGAGACAGATCCGACTACGCGAGACCCCAATCCAGCGCAGACACTCATGAAGATCCACTCATATGCATTTCACTGCTTTTTAATACAGTAGTAACGAGGCGCTATGCACTATGCATCAAGTACAGTCAGCCACAGGAGATGTGTCACCACGGTAGACCTACAACATGGCAAATCACCTTTTTATAAGAATTACAAATCAGCATCCAGAGACAAAGCAAAGACCATATGAAGCAGAGGAGTTACTCACATTCAATGTTGGTGGAGAAACGTACACACACAACTATTAGTTTGCCTCTATCAGCTTTATAAAAGTGTATTTACACGCTGGGATGTAACGATGCATCGACACTCTGCTGATTATTAACATGTGGAAAAGATGTCAAGCTGGATTGTGATGGTTTTAATCTACTGTAACTAAAGTAACTAGTGACTAAAGTAACTAGTAACTATGGTTTTAATCGTCCTGGAGTGTAATCTACTGTAACTAAAGTAACTAGTAACTCAAGTTACTAGTAACTAAAGCTGTCAGATAAATGTAGTGGAGTAACTAAAGTAACTAGTAACTAAAGTAACTAGTAACTAAAGTAGAATATTTCTCTGTGAAATGTAGTGGAGTAGAAGTAGAAAGTAACACGAAGAAAAAAGACTCCAACTAAAGTACAAGTACCTCAACATGTGTAACTAAGTACAGTACTGGAGTACATGTACTTAGTTACATTCCACAGCTGGTGCTACAATAACTTCTAAATAGAAGGAATTTCATGATTGTGCGGTCTAGACCGCTCTATCTGTTAATTATAGAGCGGTCTAGACCTGCTCTATCTGTAAATTATAGAGCGGTCTAGACCTGCTCTATCTGTAAATTATAGAGCGGTCTAGACCTGCTCTATCTGTAAATTATAGAGCGGTCTAGACCTGCTCTATCTGTTAATTATAGAGCGGTCTAGACCTGCTCTATCTGTAAATTATAGAGCGGTCTAGACCTGCTCTATCTGTAAATTATAGAGCGGTCTAGACCTGCTCTATCTGTAAATTATAGAGCGGTCTAGACCTGCTCTACCTGTAAATTATAGAGCGGTCTAGACCTGCTCTATCTGTAAATTATAGAGCGGTCTAGACCTGCTCTATCTGTAAATTATAGAGCGGTCTAGACCTGCTCTATCTGTAAATTATAGAGCGGTCTAGACCTGCTCTATCTGTTAATTATAGAGCGGTCTAGACCTGCTCTATCTGTAAATTATAGAGTGGTCTAGACCTGCTCTATCTGTAAATTATTGCATTGTTACACATCTTCACAACACATCATATCATAACATTCTTGTTTTTTTCCTCTTGTCTTATCTGCTGTCTTCTTCACCGCGGGGACGGGGAGGAACCAACGTTCGATTCCTCTGCATGTCTAGTACATGTGAAGAAACTGAGAAGAAAGCTGATGCAAAGACCCTAAAAGGTTAATTGAAGGAGACCTCAGAGGGTTAAGATGGCGAGTCGAGTGCATCGTTACATCCCCAGAAACATCCTGCGTCCTGGGAGGAAGAATCTGACAAAGGCAAACTGGAGACTGTTCAGTAATAAATTAAACTCGTTTAAGTCGCGTTATATCTCTAGTCCAATCTCCTCATTAGAAATAAACACTAATATCATGGAATAGAAATGATCTAAAAACATCGAACGGCGTTACAAAATCATGACACGCTGTGCAAGTCGGGCGACATGAGAGCAAATAGAAACAACCAACCGCTAAAGCCACAGGAACAAAAACACACATGGAGGTTTCCTCGTCGTCGTCTCCAGCCTGGCTGCGACAAGGACGCTGTACAGTTCGCAAAGTGTCTCTCACAGTCTGTGGCAGATCAGCTGTTTGCCACCGCCGATGGAGCAGGAAGTAAAAAGGTCATTCCCCCTCCCACCCCCAACACCCCCACCAGGGCTAAGTCCTCTTCTGCCAGTCGGCAAAGACCCTGCAGGAGCAAACAGAACAATTCTAATTAACAGGTATCGGCGTAAGACTTCCCAGGTGGTTATTGACAATAGGACTACAGGTTTTGGGATTGTGTAACATTGTCATTTGTTGAACTCATTCTTATTTATTTTATCAGATCTTATTTGTCAGGGACAGAATATTTAGGCTTTGTTACATCTCAAGTGCAACCGATGCAACGTATGTGAAGAATAAAGAAGAAAGAAAAGAGGAGGATAAATGATACGGGGTCAAACATGTGACTTCATGTTCCCAAATGTCAAAATCTGCTGCCTACATTACCCACAATGCTATATGACTGCCAACATTTCGGTCAGAGATTGTGGTGTGTTGAGGCCCATTGAGACCAGAAGCGACCCGGTGATTCGGGTGATGGGGGAGGGGGCAGGGAGGTGTTTTTGTCCAACTTGTAGTCTTGTAGTCTTTCATCCTGTAAAATGGGGCTCAGGTGGGGAAGGTGATGATGGACGTATGATTCACCCACCTGGATTGGATGCTGTCACTCCGGTTCTCTCCTCCTCGATGCCCCCTCCCCACTTCCGCCCCCAGCCCCCAGCCTGCTAGCTGTGAGTCTGAGGGCGATACCAGAGCAGTCCGTGACCAGCAGTCCCACTGCGCTGGCGCTGGACACGGTGACGGCCACGCTGGTGGTGCCCACGGGCCGGCGCTGGTCTGGCCCACCCGGGGTCACCCTGGCTGCCGTGGGTGCCCATGTGGCCCTGGAGCTGCGTGGCTGTCTTGCACTGCACCCCGCACAGCTGGCAGAGCAGCACCCCGCCGGCCCCCGTCCCGCCGAAGCCCCCCCGTGCCCCTCCGCTCTCCTTCCACTCCTGGCCGTGGTGCTTCTGGGCGTGGACGCGCAGGTAGGTCAGCGTGGTGAAGCCTGGAGACACAGACACATCCTCTGTATGTGGATATTATTTATTATATATATATATATATATATATATATATATAGCCAAAGGTTTTATTGTTATTTTTATTATACTTTGACCACTAAGGTCTATATAAAAGAGACTTCAGATACAGTATTAGGAACCACTAAGGTCTATATAAAGAGACTTCAGATACAGTATTAGGGGACCACTAAGGTCTATATAAAGAGACTTCAGATACAGTATTAGGGGACCACTAAGGTCTATATAAAGAGACTTCAGATACAGTATTAGGAACCACTAAGGTCTATATAAAAGAGACTTCAGATACAGTATTAGGGACCACTAAGGTCTATATAAAAGAGACTTCAGATACAGTATTAGGGGACCACTAAGGTCTATATAAAGAGACTTCAGATACAGTATTAGGAACCACTAAGGTCTATATAAAAGAGACTTCAGATACAGTATTAGGGACCACTAAGGTCTATATAAAGAGACTTCAGATACAGTATTAGGGGACCACTAAGGTCTATATAAAAGAGACTTCAGATACAGTATTAGGGACCACTAAGGTCTATATAAAAGAGACTTTAGATACAGTATTAGGGACCACTAAGGTCTATATAAAGAGACTTCAGATACAGTATTAGGGACCACTAAGGTCTATATAAAAGAGACTTCAGATACAGTATTAGGGGACCACTAAGGTCTATATAAAAGAGACTTCAGATACAGTATTAGGGGACCACTAAGTTCTATATAAAAGCATCCAAAGAGCACCATGTCATGGGACCTTTAAAGCAAAACATAGTAGTGTAGATGTAGTCTTACAGCTAGAAACAGCTTTGGTTGAAAGAGTCAAACCTGCGGCACCCGTCTCTGGGACTTACTGCGGTTGCAGAGGTGGCAGGCGTGGTGCTGCGACTGGTTGTGGACCCTCATGTGGTCCGTGATGTACGCAGCCGACAGCAGCTTCCCACAGATGTGACACGGCACCTTCTCCTCGTGACGGACCAGGTGGGCGCGCAGACGGTCCCGCGTGGCGAACGCCGACGTGCACGTCTGTGGGGAGACAAGGACACGTGCACGGATACGTGTAGTGAGAGAAGCAGGAGACAAACAGACAGATCAACTCTATCTTTGTAGTAACTTCCTACTAGTACTCCTCTACAGCTCAGAGGTAAATATTGACTATTAAAATATTAAAATAGGACCCCCCCCCTTCACCATACCTAGAGAACGGCATGGGGAATTTTCCATAAGATCATCTCTCAATGCAAATCAAACCACTGAGCCAACCTGGCCACAAAAATGAGTTTTAACCCTCATGTTGTCCTCATGTTGTCCCCATGTTGTCTTCATGTTGTCTTCATGTTGTCTTCATGTTGTCCTCATGTTGTCTTCATGTTGTCCTCATGTTGTCCTCATGGTGTCTTCATGGTGTCCCCATGTTGTCCTCATGTTGTCCTCATGTTGCCCCCATGTTGTCTTCATGTTGTCTTCATGTTGTCCTCATGTTGTCCTCATGTTGTCTTCATGTTGCCCCCATGTTGTCCCCATGTTGTCCCCATGTTGTCCCCATGTTGTCCCCATGTTGTCCTCATGTTGTCCTCATGTTGTCCCCATGTTGTCCCCATGTTGTCCTCATGTTGCCCCCATGTTGTCCTCATGTTGCCCTCATGTTGTCCTCATGTTGTCCTCATGTTGTCCTCATGTTGCCCTCATGTTGTCTTCATGTTGTCCTCATGTTGCCCTCATGTTGCCCTCATGTTGCCCTCATGTTGTCCTCATGTTGTCCTCATGTTGCCCTCATGTTGTCCTCATGTTGTCCTCATGTTGTCCTCATGTTGCCCTCATGTTGTCCTCATGTTGTCCTCATGTTGCCCTCATGTTGTCTTCATGTTGTCCTCATGTTGTCCTCATGTTGCCCTCATGTTGTCCTCATGTTGTCCTCATGTTGTCCTCATGTTGCCCTCATGTTGTCCTCATGTTGTCCTCATGTTGCCCTCATGTTGTCTTCATGTTGCCCTCATGTTGTCCTCATGTTGTCCTCATGTTGCCCTCATGTTGTCTTCATGTTGCCCTCATGTTGTCCCCATGTTGTCCTCATGTTGTCCTCATGGTGTCTTCATGTTGTCCTCATGTTGTCTTCATGTTGCCCTCATGTTGTCCTCATGTTGTCCTCATGTTGTCCTATATCAATGTTCTTTTTAATTCCCCAAAATAACATGATTGATTCCACACAACGCTCTTTGCCAAGTACAAATCTCTACTTTCATTAATTTTGGGGCGTCTTATTCAATTTTATAGCATTTGAAACCAAATTGAAGTGTTTTTGAAATAGTATTGAGAGTAAAAGTTGACATATTCCAGTCTGTGATTATCATCAACATCCATTCCTTTAATTTTAGTCTCAATAATTCCTAATTTCTGCTTTTCTAACTCAAACATTAGGTATAATTTCCTATAAATGAGGTTTATTGACCATAAATTCCAAAAACAACTGTGAAAGTAAAGTTAATAAATTAGGGTTACGTAGTGTTAAACGTCAAAACGTAAGAAAAAGTTAAAAACATCGATAAAAAAGCCTAAAAAAAAGTGATGATGATTTTGATGGGAAAACAACACATCTCTATAATGTGGCCGGGTTGGTTCAGTGGTAGAGTGGGCGCACATGTACTGAGAGGTATATGCCTGGATGCAGAGGTCCAGGGTTTGAATCCAACCTGTGACAATTACCTGCATGTCTCCCCCCCCCCCTCTCACCTAACTGTACTGTCAATAATTCTAATTAAAGGCGGAAAAGCCCAAAAAATAAATAAAAATCTATATATTATTTAAAAATAATAATTATCATCATCATCATCTCGTTATTATTACCCAGTGTTTCATGGTCTTTATGATTCACAAACCCATATTGGTTGAACTCCAGTAAAGAGACAGATGAAGACGTTACCGTGCACTTGAACGGTCTCTCTGTAGAGTGCACCTGACGGACGTGGCTGTTAAGGTGGTCCGGTCTGCAAAACAACACCACAAAACCCCTTTTATTATTATAATTATTATTATAATATATATATATATATATCACCAGACTGATGTCATGAGACGGCGTATGTATGACACGCCAATTCCTATGCCATTAATATACAATATAATATATATAAAGGACAACAAATACGATGATGGATGTTGTCAACATTTGTTCCTTTGTGACGGAGCGCTTGCTAAAAACACAACTTGACAAGGTTCTTCTTGCTGCTGCATTGGTGCGTGTGTGATTTTCCCAACCTGGAGATGGGCTGTATTTATATAGCGTAGTCTTAGCAACTACTCAAAGCGCTTTTCCACAGTTCAGGAACCATTCATCATTCACACACTGTGGCCGAGGCTGCCGTACAAGGTGCCACCTGTTCATCAGACACACACTCACACACACTCACACACACTCACACACACTCACACACACTCACACACACTCACACACACACACACACACACACACACACACACACACACACACACAACCACGTTACCGTACACTTCACCACGTTACCGTACGCTTAACCACGTTACCGTACACTTCACCACGTTACCGTACACTTCACCACGTTACCGTACACTTCACCACGTTACCGTACGCTTAACCACGTTACCGTACACTTCACCACGTTATCGTACACTTCACCACGTTACCGTACGCTTCACCACGTTACCGTACACTTCACCACGTTACCATACGCTTAACCACGTTACCGTACATTTCACCACGTTACCGTACACTTCACCACGTTACCGTATGCTTACCCACGACCCATACGCTTAACCACCTTACCGTACATTTCACCACGTTACCGTACACTTCACCACGTTACCGTACGCTTAACCACGTTACCGTACACTTCACCACGTTACCGTACACTTCACCACGTTACCGTACACTTCACCACGTTACCGTAAACTTCACCACGTTACCGTACGCTTAACCACGTTACCGTACACTTCACCACGTTACCGTACACTTCACCACGTTACCGTACACTTATCCACGTTACGTCGCTTAACGCGTTACCGTACACTTCACCACGTTACCGTACACTTCACCACGTTACCGTACACTTCACCACGTTACCGTACACTTCACCACGTTACCATACGCTTAACCACGTTACCGTACATTTCACCACGTTACCGTACACTTCACCACGTTACCGTATGCTTACCCACGACCCATACGCTTAACCACGTTACCGTACACTTCACCACGTTACCGTATGCTTACCCACGACCCATACGCTTAACCACCTTACCGTACATTTCACCACGGTACCGTACACTTCACCACGTTACCGTAAACTTCACCACGTTACCGTACGCTTAACCACGTTACCGTACACTTCACCACGTTACCGTACACTTCACCACGTTACCGTACACTTATCCACGTTACCGTACGCTTAACCACGTTACCGTACGCTTCACCACGTTACCGTACACTTCACCACGTTACCGTACGCTTCACCACGTTACCGTACGCTTCACCCGCGTTACCGTCGCTTCACCGCGTTACCGTACACTTCACCACGTTACCGTCGCAACCACGTTACCGTACATTTCACCACGTTACCGTACACTTCACCACGTTACCGTATGCTTACCCACGACCCATACGCTTAACCACGTTACCGTACACTTCACCACGTTACCGTACACTTCACCACGTTACCGTACGCTTCACCACGTTACCGTACGCTTCACCACGTTACCGTACACTTCACCACGTTACCGTACGCTTAACCACGTTACCGTACATTTCACCACGTTACCGTACACTTCACCACGTTACCGTACACTTATCCACGTTACCGTACGCTTAACCACGTTATCGTACACTTCACCACGTTACCGTACGCTTCACCACGTTACCGTACGCTTCACCACGTTACCGTACACTTCACCACGACCCATACGCTTAACCACCTTACCGTAGATTTCACCACGTTACCGTACACTTCACCACGTTACCGTAGATTTCACCACGTTACCGTACATTTCACCACGTTACCGTACACTTCACCACGTTACCGTAGATTTCACGTTACCGTACACTTCACCACGTTACCGTACACTTAACCACGTTACCGTACACTTCACCACGTTACCGTACACAGCTGAACCGATTAGGCCACATTTGAATAAACGTTTCCATCTCCAGCATCACACGCTGGTCAACCAATGAAATGGCTCCAACCCTAGATAAGAAATGACGTGTTCTGCGTGAATGGGAGTCGTACCGAGAGAAGGCCTTGGCGCAGTGGGGACAGACGTAGGGTTTCTCCACGGCGCCCTGGTGCGAGCGGACGTGGTAGCTCATCCGGTCTTTCCTCTTGAAGCGCTGCTGGCAGACGGGGCACGAGTACGGCTTCTCGTCCGAGTGGGACAGGCGGTGGCGGTTCAGGTGGTACACGTCCCTGAAGGCCTTCCCGCACGCCTCGCAGGCGTGGTTCTTCCTCACCTGGTTGGGGTTGGGGTTCTGAGAAAGACAGAGTCCCTGAACACACCATTAGAGAAGATAACTTGGATTATCAGATTAAAGCAAATACACATATTTATCATACTATTTAAGCAGTTACACATTATTGTATTCCCAACTTGTATATTTTCAAATATTAGTTCTTGTATTTTATCCTAGTATTATTTCATGTATATATACTGTATTCTAGTATTTCATTATATTTATATTCTGTGCTGTGTGACTGATTTTGCTGCTGGAACACTATAATTAACCATTTTATTGGGATCAATATCTATCTATCTATCTATCTATCTATCTATCTATCTATCTATCTATCTATCCATCCATCCATCCATCCATCCATCCATCCACACGTCATCTGTTATGGTTTGGTGTTTTTGTCTCATTTTATTGTGGTAGTCTGGTTTCCTGTGTTTATTTCTTAGCCTGGTTCTGTCATGTCTTGGTATTTTTGGTCTTGTCCATGTTCTGTTTTATTTTGAAGTATTTTCCCATTTTATTGGGATCAATATCCATCCACCCATCCACCCACCCATCCACCCACCCATCCATCCAGCCATCCATCCACCCACCCATCCATCCACCCATCCATCCACCCATCCACCCATCCATCCACCCATCCACCCATCCATCCATCCATCCACCCACCCACCCATCCACCCATCATCCACCCATCCACCCATCCATCCATCCATCCACCCAACCACCCATCCATCCATCCACCCAACCATCCACCCACCCACCCATCCACCCATCCACCCAACCATTCATCCACCCACCCATCCATCCATCCATCCATCCATCCACCCATCCACCCACCCATCCACCCATCCACCCACCCATCCACCCACCCATCCACCCATCCACCCATCCATCCATCCACCCATCCACCCACCCATCCATCCACCCATCCATCCATCCATCCACCCAACCACCCACCCATCCACCCAACCATTCATCCACCCATCCATCCACCCATCCACCCATCCATCCACCCATCCATCCATCCATCCATCCATCCACCCAACCACCCAACCATTCATCCACCCATCCATCCACCCATCCACCCATCCATCCACCCATCCACCCACCCATCCACCCACCCACCCACCCATCCACCCACCCATCCACCCATCCACCCATCCATCCATCCACCCACCCATCCATCCACCCACCCATCCATCCATCCATCCACCCAACCACCCACCCATCCACCCAACCATTCATCCACCCATCCATCCATCCACCCATCCATCCATCCATCCACCCACCCATCCACCCTAACCTCAGACCCACCTGTTCCATGGAGCCCACAACAACAACGGCTGCCTGGATGGGCTGAGGCGGCGCAGCCATGGTTACTGTTGCCGGGGCAATGGACACCGACACTGCCTGGCTCTCTTGGCTGGCGTGCTGGGGGAGGGTCTCTGGGGCGGCGGAGGTGGCGGCGTTGGGGGGGAGCGACGGTGGCGCCGCCTGCAGGGGCAGCGTGAGGTGGAGGAGGGACAGAGGCACCGTCTGCTTCTCCACCCGCCCCCCCTTCGCCCCGTCCTCCTTCTCCCGCGCCGCGCGGTCCTTCATGCGGATGCCCGTGTGCACCGACTGGTGCCGCCGCAGGTTGTAGCTGTTCTTGAACTCCTTGTTGCAGGTGGCGCAGATGTGGGCCGGCCGGCTCGGCCTGGCCAGCGCTTTGACTGCCAGACACAGCACAGAGCTCTTATTATAATAATAATAAATAATAATTAATAATATTAATAAAAATACAATTTTAATAAAAATAATTTTAATTATATTCATAACAAAAATAAATCATA
>JABXJD010000186.1:20000-22500 GCA_013375575.1 Percina caprodes
CCAAGAAGTATTTTATTACTAGAAATGTAAAAAACAACTTTTTTTGTATTTCCGTTCCTGTGATGACGCGAGAAACAGCTGGATTCTTACCTGACGTCCATTCGAGCGGGTTACACCAAACTCCATTCAAAAAAACTCAACTTTAATGCACACTGTCTAAATTCATATTAATAACCGTAATGAGCACAGCCAATGATATTTTTGCATTAGGTAAGAAGTAATTAAGTAATTCGGCATGCCTTAAATACACGGCATTCTGTTATTCTATTGATTATTTTTAATATTGTATATTGCCTTGTGTAGCTTTTATACGGTTTTAAAATTATTTTAATAATTGTTTAGCCATTTTATTTTTGTCTTGTTAAGCACTTTGTACCTTTTATTTTGAAAAGTGCTATACAATAAAGTTTGTCATGATTATAAATATTACTGCTTGTATGTACAATATATGTGCACACATCCATAATGATTTGCCCAGAATGAGAGAATCCCGTCTGCGTATAACATAAAATTGGGATTTTACATCTTCAGTCAATTGATTCCATATATCCAATGTTTTTAAAAAGCGCAGGGATGTTTTGTTGTGGAATATTTGAACAATTTTAAGCAGAATAGGGTTAGGGGGTTAGGGTTAGCAAAATAACGTTGAAAAAACTGACATATGTTGACAAAAAAACTACAAAAATGCAGGAAAAAACAACAAAATATTCTTTGATTAAATGCTGAAAAAGTGACAAAAAAATTGTAAAAAATGACAAAAAACATCAAAACATTGGAAAAAGTGACAAAAAAATTGTTAAAAAAATTGACTAAAATATAATTAAAAAAAAGTAAAAAAAAAATTGACAAAAATGTTGAGAAAAATTTGTAGAAAAAGAACAAAAAAATGTTGAAATTTCAACCCAGAAAAACACAAAGTTGCAGGTCGACGGAGACATGAAACACGTTACCCGGCTGGTATTCACAGCCTTCATCTGCATATGAAGCTAGAAGTGGAAAAAAAAAAAAAAATCTGGTTTTTAATCATCTTTATTATTTTTTTTTTTTTTTTACAGTAAACTCGAACAAAATATCCACAAAATACTGTAATTAATACACTTGATGTCTAAGTATAATTAAATAATTAAATATAATAGTAAACTTGGCTTTGCTGTATAAGTGTAGAATAATAACGTTACATTCGGAGAAATGAGTTCCATCAATAACATTTATATTATATTTCACACTTGTTTTTTAAAAATCACACACAGTCGGCATTGAAACGTTGGCGTAACAGCAGCACACACACACGGCCGGGGGCTTTAAAATGTACAGCCCATAATACTTGGTGCTCTTCACGCCGGATATATAACTTATGACCTGCATAACGTTCTATGTTTCTAAGTCTCTACGACTCTTCTACCGCAAACAAAAACATTAAGAATGTCAAATAAGCACAAAGTGATCAACCCCAAAATATCAGAAATCTAGGAATCTTCCGGAAATAATAAGACAGAACAACGCGAGAGGCTCGGAGGCCAACAAGGGGGGAGGGGTGGGGGACGGAGGGGGTATTTAAGGGATAGTTTGGATGTCTTGTCTGGCTGCAGGGTTCAAAATGTACTGTTATGTCTGCCAGTGACCAGCCGCCCGTATGGATATCACCATGTCACCGTATCAGTGTCCCTGAACGCACCGTCACGCCCCGATGTGAGTCCAGTGCAGATTTGAGTCGCGCATGCTCAGATTTATATATATAATATATATTTATACTGAAATTTGTGAAATCCATGAAATAAAAAACTTTTCTCATTACAAACAAAAATAACAATAAAAAATAAAAAGATGAAATCATTTCAGAAACGTTGTAGCTATCTATGGTTGAATGATGCTAACGTTAGCTCAAAACACCATTCAACTGACAGCCTTTGTTGTGTTTGATGCTAACTTGTAGCTAAGCTAGCAGTGAACCAACTTGGTTAAGTAGGTCCATTTTTACTGTGTTGACGTTACAGAAGTCTCTCGTTAGCATCTCGGAGGCTACTTCAGACGTTACAGAAGTCTCTCGTTAGCATCTCGGAGGCTACTTCAGACGTTACAGAAGTCTCTCGTTAGCATCTCGGAGGCTACTTCAGACGTTACAGAAGTCTCTCGTTAGCATCTCGGAGGCTACTTCAGACGCTACAGAAGTCTCTCGTTAGCATCTCGGAGGCTACTTCAGACGTTACAGAAGTCTCTCGTTAGCATCTCGGAGGCTACTTCAGACGTTACAGAAGTCTCTCGTTAGCATCTCGGAGGCTACTTCAGACGTTACAGAAGTCTCTCGTTAGCATCTCGGAGGCTACTTCAGACGTTACAGAAGTCTCTCGTTAGCATCTCGAGGCTACTTCAGACGTTACAGAAGTCTCTCGTTAGCATCTCGGAGGCTACTTCAGACGCTACAGAAGTCTCTCGTTAGCATCTCGGAGGCTACTTCAGACGTTACAGAAGTCTCTCGTTAGCATCTCGGAGGCTACTTCAG
>JABXJD010000186.1:27500-97500 GCA_013375575.1 Percina caprodes
TTACCCATGGTCTGCCATACCACACTGAAGTAAGATGGTTAAGCCGAGGCGCTGTGCTGAAGCGTTTCTTTGAGCTACGAGAGGAAATTGGACAGTTTATGGAGACAAAAGGAAAGCCAGTGATGGAATTACAGTCTCTGGAATGGCTGCAGGACCTTGCATTTATGGTGGATATTACAGAGCACCTCAATAATTTGAACAAAATGTTGCAAGGCCGTAAAAGTTGTCACACAGTATTATGACAGCATATGTGCGTTCAAGTTGAAGCTGACTTTGTGGGAGACACAGCTGGCATGTGGTGACCCTGCTCATTTCCCCTGTCTAAGAGATGCAAGTGCAACTGTCATTAATGCCGGCATGAAACGGTACAAAGACAAGGTTTCAGGATTGCTGCGGGAGTTTGAGAAACGGTTTCAGGTCTTCGGTGAACTCGAGACAGAATTTGCAGTTTTTCGCTCACCCTTCACAGTCAAAGCTTTTGATGTGCCCGTCGACATCCAATTAGAAATAATTGATTTGCAATGTGATACAAATTTGAAGAACACATTTTCCTCAGTAGAGTTGGACACATTTTATCAGTATCTCCTGCCAGGGTACCCCAAATTAACAGCCCTAGCTGCAAAAGTTTTGTGCATGTTTGGGACTACCTACCTTTGTGAACAGGTTTTCTCTGTAATGAACATCAATAAAACAAAACTGCGCTCAAGGCTCACACACCAACACTTAAATGACATTCTGAAACTGGCTGCTACTCAGGACCTGACACCTGACACTGATGCACTTGTGCGGGCTAAAAGATGCCAAGTTTCAGGAGCAAAAACAAAGTAGTCTAAACTGGACTAATTCTTGTAAAATGCTGCATCAGAAACATTTTGCACTCAAAAATAGTTCTGTGAATATGAATCCTTGCTGTAATAACAGCTAAAAATCGAGCAATTTGTTAGTCACCAGCTTCACTACTAAAGAGTTTGGTCATAAATTGTATATATGCATTTATTATGTATAAATTTTATTTACAGGCCGAGTGATTACTTTCTTTCTTGTACAGTTAAAATGGCCACTTTGGTTTGTAAGATGTGGGGAGTCAATTTAAGTTTTGATAATTATTACATGTGGAAAATGAAGTAAAAATAGTTCCTATATCTTGATAAGTTTATTTAATCTTAAAGTGCTATATTATAGCAATTATATAGAAACATATTTTTCAGTTCTAAATACCTGTGACTTAAAGTTTTGTGCCTTTGTACAAACACTGATCAGTTGTAATGCACCCATGTAAATGATAAACTGAAGCAAATTGTATGTTTTTCTTGAGAATTCTGAAGTTGTTCATAACATGTTTTGTAAAAGGATATTCATTAAATTTAAAAAAGTCCTAATCTAATTGTACTTATTCCCACTAAAAAAAGGGAAAAACATGAATTTTATTGTTTTTTTTTTTTATAGCTATGAGGAACTGTGCTGTGATTTTAATGGTTTGGCCCACTTGGCATCAAATTAGGCTGTATGCGGCCCCTGAACTAAAATGAGTTTGACACCCCTGTGTTACACCCTGCTACACATGTTACACCCTGCTAGACATCATGTTACACCCTGCTAGACATCATGTTACACCCTGCTACACATCATGTTACACCCTGCTAGACATCATGTTACACCCTGCAATACATCAAGTTACACATCATGTTACACCCTGCTACACATCATGTTACACCCTGCTACACATCATGTTACACCCTGCTAGACATCATGTTACACCCTGCTACACATCATGTTACACCCTGCTAGACATCATGTTACACCCTGCTAGACATCATGTTACACCCTGCTACACATCATGTTACACCCTGCTAGACATCATGTTACACCCTGCAATACATCAAGTTACACATCATGTTACACCCTGCTACACATCATGTTACACCCTGCTACACATCATGTTACACCCTGCTAGACATCATGTTACACCCTGCTACACATCATGTTACACCCTGCTACACATCATGTTACACCCTGCTAGACATCATGTTACACCCTGCTAGACATCATGTTACACCCTGCTAGACATCATGTTACACCCTGCTAGACATCATGTTACATATCATGTTACACCCTGCTACACATCATGCTACGCCCTGCTACACATCATGCTACGCCCTGCTACACATCATGTTACATATCATGTTACACCCTGCTACACATCATGCTACGCCCTGCTACACATCATGCTACGCCCTGCTACACATCATGCTACGCCCTGCTACACATCATGTTACACATCATGTTACACCCTGCTATGACATTAACTACTACTACTATAATTTTTAGTCACTGTTCCATTATCTTTAATGTGACTGTTACTGCCGCTGTTTATCACCCCCCCAACCTTTATAGAGCGGTCTAGACCTGCTCTATCTGTAAATTATAGAGCGGTCTAGACCTGCTCTATCTGTAAGTTATAGAGCGGTCTAGACCTGCTCTATCTGTAGATTATAGAGCGGTCTAGACCTGATCTATCTGTAAATTATAGAGCGGTCTAGACCTGCTCTATCTGTAAAGTGTCTCGAGATAACTCTTGTTATGATTTGATACTATAAATAAAATGTAATTGAAATTGAAGTGTGTGTGTGTGTGTGTGTGTGTGTGTTCCTCACCTTAGATGTGTAGTAGATGCGGAGGACAGGGTTTCCGGAGAGGTCGATAGTCTTGTGACTGGCTGATCCTTTTATTGTTGAGCTGATAAGAAAAAATAATTTTATTTTGAAGTGCTAATATTAGGCTTTTCCCCCTTTCCTTTATTGTGTTAGATATCTTTTTTGTGCATGTTATAGGTTTACAAAGTGAAAAAGCCCAAAGCCCCCCACACCAAAAAGGGCCGTACCATCTCCAACAGAAAACACTGTTCACACTGATCCAAACAGCTCTACTGTAGTCCAGACTTTACTTCAAACTTTGTAACAAGCGTTATAATACTCGCCTAGCTGCTAGCATAGCATGTCCTCATACTCCACTTCTGACTGGCTAGTAGTCCTTACCTAGGTACTGTCAGGGCCCTCATACTCTGCTTCTGACTGGCTAGTAGTCCTTACCTAGGTACTGTCAGGGCCCTCATACTCTGCTTCTGACTGGCTAGTAGTCCTTACCTAGGTACTGTCAGGGCCCTCATACTCTGCTTCTGACTGGCTAGTAGTCCTTACCTAGGTACTGTCAGGGCACGCCCTCATACTCTGCTTCTGACTGGCTAGTAGTCCTTACCTAGGTACTGTCAGGGCCTCATACTCTGCTTCTGACTGGCTAGTAGTCCTTACCTAGGTACTGTCAGGGCCTCATACTCTGCTTCTGACTGGCTAGTAGTCCTTACCTAGGTACTGTCAGGGCCTCATACTCTGCTTCTGACTGGCTAGTAGTCCTTACCTAGGTACTGTCAGGGCCTCATACTCTGCTTCTGACTGGCTAGTAGTCCTTACCTAGGTACTGTCAGGGCCCTCAAACTCTGCTTCTGACTGGCTAGTAGTCCTTACCTAGGTACTGTCAGGACACGCCCTCATACTCTGTTTCTGACTGGCTAGTAGTCCTTACCTAGGTACTGTCAGGGCCCTCATACTCAGCTTCTGACTGGCTAGTAGTCCTTACCTAGGTACTGTCAGGGCCTCATACTCTGCTTCTGACTGGCTAGTAGTCCTTACCTAGGTACTGTCAGGGCCCTCAAACTCTGCTCCTGACTGGCTAGTAGTCCTTACCTAGGTACTGTCAGGGCCCTCATACTCTGCTTCTGACTGGCTAGTAGTCCTTACCTAGGTACTGTCAGGGCCTCATACTCCACTTCTGACTGGCTAGTAGTCCTTACCTAGCTACTGTCAGGGCCCTCATACTCTGCTTCTGACTGGCTAGTAGTCCTTACCTAGGTACTGTCAGGGCCCTCATACTCTGCTTCTGACTGGCTAGTAGTCCTTTCCTAGGTACTGTCAGGGCCCTCATACTCTGCTTCTGACTGGCTAGTAGTCCTTACCTAGGTACTGTCAGGGCCCTCATACTCTGCTTCTGACTGGCTAGTAGTCCTTACCTAGGTACTGTCAGGGCCCTCATACTCTGCTTCTGACTGGCTAGTAGTCCTTACCTAGGTACTGTCAGGGCCCTCATACTCTGCTTCTGACTGGCTAGTAGTCCTTACCTAGGTACTGTCAGGGCCCTCATACTCTGCTTCTGACTGGCTAGTAGTCCTTAAGTCCTTGGGTATCCTGCTCTGCCTTCGAGAAAATGAAAGTTCAGATGGGCCGATCTGAAATCTTCCCCTTATGAGGTCATAAGGGGCAAGGTTACCTCCCCTTTCTCTGCTTTGCCCCCCCCATGAGAGAAAGAGGTCATGGTTTTCAAATGAGCAAAGTGGCAGTTGGTCAAGGCCACACCCCCAGCCCCCACCTTAACCCCCCCCTCCTCCTTCTCAACAGCTACAGACTCAGAAACGGTGACTTGCTGGGTTTGAATCCCCCAAAAAGAGCGTTGAACCCTGATCAGACAACCCTGGTGTGGGTGGTGTATTTGGTGATGCGTACCTGTGCAGGTGCAGCCAGTGGCTGGCGATGTCCACACACATGCTGAGCTGGAACAGGAAGGTGTAGGACGGGTAGAGCAGCGACAGGTTGACCAGCAGACACATGGTGGCACAGCGGTCCGTCAGCATGTCCATCATGGCTCCAAACTTGGTGGCTGCACACACACTCGGGACGTTATTATCACTAGAAAACTGATCCTGAATCAGTTTATTCTCCGCAGGGTTGGAGGCTTCAGTGGCGGAGAGGACGCAACGATACTCTCAACTAGAGCCGATAGAACCCTCCCGGGTTAAAAAATACACAAATATTTAACATTTTTGTCCCTTTTTCAGACTTTCTGTAGTTTCCACCACCACCACCTTACTAGTTTTACACTATTTTTGGAATTCACGGTCAATAACCCTCATTTATATAGAATTATACCTAATATTGGAGTTAAAAAAGCAGAAATTATGACTTATTTTGACTAATAGTTAATATCAGAGGAATGAAAGTGATCAGTTGTATTATAAAGAGCGTTGGAAGGAATCCATTTTATGGTAATTTGGTTAAAAAGAAACTCATATTTCAGATATAGATATTTATTAAAGGGACAGATTTGACCCGAGGACAACAGGAGGGTTAATATATATTTATCATCTATTTGAAAGAACATAATGTTCATTTTCTACCCTTCATTGTGCAGCTTTGTTATGTTTGTTTTTGGCTGTTTGTCTGGCTGTCGATAAAGTTGATTCAGATCTCTTCTCTCACCTGGACTGTGACAGCCGAGCAGTAAAAAGGAAAATATTCTGAGTGATTTCAGTGCTAAAAACCAGCCAAGAAAACAAAAGACTGTGTGTGTGTGTGTGTGTGTGTGTGTGTGTGTGTGTGTGTGTGTGTGTGTGTGTGTGTGTGTGTGTGGGGTGCGTACACTGGTTGAGGGCCCGCGCCGCGTGGCCGTCGAAGGCGTCCAGCAGAGCGCTGAGCAGGTAGAAGAAGACGGCGGGACTGGGACAGCAGGGCATCAGCAGGAAGGACAGCAGCGCCAACACGATACGGGCATAACCTGCCGGGACAGAGGACACACTCAGAGACATCAGAGAGGACACACTCAGAGACATCAGAGAGGACACACTCAGAGACATCACAGAGGACACACTCAGAGACATCACAGAGGACACACTCAGAGACATCACAGAGGACACACTCAGAGACATCACAGAGGACACACTCAGAGACATCACAGAGGACACACTCAGAGACATCACAGAGGACACACTCAGAGACATCACAGAGGACACACTCAGAGACATCACAGAGGACACACTCAGAGACATCACAGAGGACACACTCAGAGACATCACAGAGGACACACTCAGAGACATCACAGAGGACACACTCAGAGACATCACAGAGGACACACTCAGAGCTCAGAGACATCAAACACAGAGACAGTTGAGGGTTTGGTGCCTTGCTCAAGAGCACCTTGGAGGAGGTGAACTGGCACCTCTCCAGGGGGTGTATACTTATGCCCCCTGTATTTTAACATGGGGGGGGGCATAGGTATACACCCCTATGTTAAAATACAGGGGCATAAGTATACACCCCTATGTTAAAATACAGGGGCATAAGTATACACCCCCTATGTTAAAATACAGGGGCATAAGTATACACCCCCTATGTTAAAATACAGGGGCATAAGTATACACCCCCCTATGTTAAAATACAGGGGGCATAAGTATACACCCCCTATGTTAAAATACAGGGGCATAAGTATACACCCCCTATGTTAAAATACAGGGGCATAAGTATACACCCCTATGTTAAAATACAGGGGCATAAGTATACACCCCCTATGTTAAAATACAGGGGCATAAGTATACACCCCCTATGTTAAAATACAGGGGCATAAGTATACACCCCCTATGTTAAAATACAGGGGCATAAGTATACCCCCTATGTTAAAATACAGGGGCATAAGTATACACCCCCTATGTTAAAATACAGGGGGCATAAGTATACACCCCCTATGTTAAAATACAGGGGCATAAGTATACACCCCCTATGTTAAAATACAGGGGGCATAAGTATACACCCCCTATGTTAAAATACAGGGGCATAAGTATACACCCCCTATGTTAAAATACAGGGGCATAAGTATACACCCCCTATGTTAAAATACAGGGGCATAAGTATACACCCCCTATGTTAAAATACAGGGGCATAAGTATACACCCCCTATGTTAAAATACAGGGGCATAAGTATACACCCCCTATGTTAAAATACAGGGGGCATAAGTATACACCCCCTGTTAAAATACAGGGGCATAAGTATACACCCCCTATGTTAAAATACAGGGGCATAAGTATACACCCCCTATGTTAAAATACAGGGGCATAAGTATACACCCCCTATGTTAAAATACAGGGGCATAAGTATACACCCCCCTATGTTAAAATACAGGGGACATAAGTATACACCCCCTATGTTAAAATACAGGGGGCATAAGTATACACCCCCCTATGTTAAAATACAGGGGCATAAGTATACACCCCCTATGTTAAAATACAGGGGCATAAGTATACACCCCTATGTTAAAATACAGGGGCATAAGTATACACCCCCTATGTTAAAATACAGGGGCATAAGTATACACCCCCTATGTTAAAATACAGGGGCATAAGTATACACCCCTATGTTAAAATACAGGGGCATAAGTATACACCCCCTATGTTAAAATACAGGGGCATAAGTATACACCCCCTATGTTAAAATACAGGGGCATAAGTATACACCCCTATGTTAAAATACAGGGGCATAAGTATACACCCCCTATGTTAAAATACAGGGGCATAAGTATACACCCCCCTATGTTAAAATACAGGGGCATAAGTATACACCCCCCTATGTTAAAATACAGGGGCATAAGTATACACCCCCTATGTTAAAATACAGGGGCATAAGTATACCCCCTATGTTAAAATACAGGGGCATAAGTATACACCCCCTATGTTAAAATACAGGGGCATAAGTATACACCCCCTATGTTAAAATACAGGGGCATAAGTATACACCCCCTATGTTAAAATACAGGGGGCATAAGTATACACCCCCTATGTTAAAATACAGGGGCATAAGTATACACCCCTATGTTAAAATACAGGGGCATAAGTATACACCCCCCTATGTTAAAATACAGGGGCATAAGTATACACCCCCCTATGTTAAAATACAGGGGCATAAGTATACACCCCCTATGTTAAAATACAGGGGCATAAGTATACACCCCCTATGTTAAAATACAGGGGCATAAGTATACACCCCCTATGTTAAAATACAGGGGCATAAGTATACACCCCTATGTTAAAATACAGGGGCATAAGTATACACCCCCTATGTTAAAATACAGGGGCATAAGTATACACCCCCTATGTTAAAATACAGGGGCATAAGTATACACCCCTATGTTAAAATACAGGGGCATAAGTATACACCCCTATGTTAAAATACAGGGGCATAAGTATACACCCCCTATGTTAAAATACAGGGGCATAAGTATACACCCCCCTATGTTAAAATACAGGGGGCATAAGTATACACCCCCTATGTTAAAATACAGGGATAGATAGATAGTTTTGTTATTTCCATAATCGGCTGGTTTTTGAATGGAGTTTGGTGTGAGCTGTCATCCTCAGCCTGTTGGCTAAAGCTAAGCTAGCTACTTGTTGGCAGAGACGTTAGAAACTCACCGATTAAATTGGGGACGAAGAAGAAGATATTTTCCTCCGCCATGTTGGATGTTGGGTTAATATTCTGTCGTCTTCTTGTTCCGGTTAGCTTCGCGTTTGAAGGAGAAAACTCCTTAAAAAAACATAAAAAGCGAGATTTAAGCGATGACTTCCTGCTTGACAGCGGCTGAACGTCAAGTTTCTGTTTCCGGATAATCCGCGACGAAATCAACATGACTTCCGGTTAGTTTACAAAATAAAAGCAGCCAGAAATCGACAAAACGAAGAAAGTAGCGACAAGAATGTCCAATACAGAGCCAAAAATGTGGACAAAAAGCGCCAAAAAACGGCTAAAAAGGCTACAAACATGTTGGACATTTGCCTAAAAAGGCAACAAAAGCATTAACAAATTGTTTTTAAAAAAAACATCAGGAAAAAAATTACAAAAATGTCCAAAACAGAGCGAAAAAATGTCAAGAAAAAACGCCAAAACCTTTGGGAAAAAACAGCAAAAAAGGCTACAGAAATATGGCTAAAAAGGCAACAAAAGCAATAGAAAAATCGTTCAAAAAACGTCACAAAACATAAAAAATTGTTGAAAAACATCGGAAAAAAGCAACAAAAGTGTACAATACAGAGCCAAAAAATGTTGAGAAAAAGCGGCAAACACTTCGTAAAAAAAACAAAAATGTTGGAAATAAGCCTTAAAAGGCAACAAAAACATTAGAAATTACAATAACATTTGTAAAACCCGCCAAAAACATCGGAAAAACAGCTGACTTATTCCTTTTACTGTCTATGGACACATTGCTTGCTTTAAAAAAAACAAAAGTAACGTCAAAATACATCCACGAGCAACTTACATTCACGTTGTGCTTTTATCTTGAAACACAGAATCTCTCTTCCGGTCTCGGCGCTGCTTCTGTAGCGGTAGGATGACGTCATTTGACGCAGCCTCCCCTTTAATAACATCCTCCAGAAACACAGTTATTTTTAGGCTTTTGTTCTTCGAGGTCACCGGAAGTTCTATTTTCTCAAGGACAAGAGGATGGAAAAGGAAGAAGTCTGTATATTAGTATGTATAAATATGTATATATAAATATATATATATTAATAAAATATCAATTTATATAGTATTCATTTATCAACTGAGGTTGTTGTTGGAATGAAAAGTGCAAAACTTTATTTAATTTCCTCACAAACATTTTTTTATTAACATTTTCTTGTCAGATGACATTAATACAACTGATTAATAATTCTGTTTGGCTAATTTAGAAATTATGTATATGTACAGTACATGTGTATATATGACGTCACCTTTATTGGATTAAGTGTTTGTAGTTTAAAGTGATTTAAAAATAAAGTTTCCTCAGTTGAAAAAAAAACAAACAAAAAAACTTCTAAATTCTGTCCGAAATGTTTGGATCGCGACACGAAGTTCCTCCTGTAGACGGACGTAGTTAAAGGGCTTAAAGGGCCCCCATCATGTTCCGCTCCTCCAGGTTCATAACTGTGTTTTACCTGAATACGTTTCCATGGTTTCATGTTCAAAAACACCAGATTTTTGTTGTAGTGCACATTGCTGCAGATCCTGTTTTCACCCTGTGTGTTCAGGTCTCCGTTTTAGCTCCAGAGTGAGACGTCTCCCTCGTTTTACCTCCAGAGTGAGACGTCTCCCTCGTTTTATCTCCAGGGTGAGACGTCTCCCTAGTTTTACCTCCAGAGTGAGACGTCTCTCTCGTTTTACCTCCAGAGTGAGACGTCTCTCTCGTTTTATCTCCAGAGTGAGACGTCTCTCTCGTTTTATCTCCAGAGTGAGACGTCTCTCTCGTTTTATCTCCAGAGTGAGACGTCTCTCTCGTTTTATCTCCAGAGTGAGACGTCTCTCTCGTTTTATCTCCAGAGTGAGACGTCTCTCTCGTTTTATCTCCAGAGTGAGACATCTCTCTCGTTTTATCTCCAGAGTGAGACATCTCTCTCGTTTTATCTCCAGAGTGAGACGTCTCTCTCGTTTTACCTCCAGAGTGAGACGTCTCTCTCGTTTTATCTCCAGAGTGAGACGTCTCTCTCGTTTTATCTCCAGAGTGAGACGTCTCTCTCGTTTTATCTCCAGAGTGAGACGTCTCTCGTTTTATCTCCAGAGTGAGACGTCTCTCTCGTTTTACCTCCAGAGTGAGACATCTCTCTCGTTTTATCTCCAGGGTGAGACATCTCTCTAGTTTTATCTCCAGGGTGAGACATCTCTCTAGTTTTATCTCCAGAGTGAGACATCTCTCTAGTTTTATCTCCAGAGTGAGACATCTCTCTAGTTTTATCTCCAGAGTGAGACATCTCTCTAGTTTTATCTCCAGGGTGAGACATCTCTCTAGTTTTATCTCCAGAGTGAGACATCTCCCTTCTATACTATCTTTGTTGGGAGCTGCACATGCTCAGTAGCTCGGTAAGATCCATCAGCTGATAACTCTTTCTCCAGCTTTGGTCAGTCCAAGACCGGATCAGCTGGGAGACTTCTTCTAGACCAGGGACACAACAGGGACAGGAAGTAGAACTTTTGTCGTCTTTTCATCTCGATATTGTCACCTATTTTTCATCTTTTCATTGTCTTTTCGTCACCTGTCAGAAGTAGTTCTTTTGGAGATTATGAGACAGGAAGTAGTTCTTTTGGAGATTATGAGACAGGAAGTAGTTCTTTTGGAGATTATGAGACAGGAAGTAGTTCTTCTGGAGATTCTGGTCCACTAGTGGCTGTTGGAGCAGTGTTTTCCATTGAGAACGAGCTAGCATGCTACGGTTAGCCACCTCGTCTCTAGTGACGTAGAAAGCCGTGCAGATGTTGAACAGCTCACCCGGAGACTGGAGACGGAGGACACTCAGAAACCGGATCGGAGGACACTCAGAAACCGGATCGGAGGACACTCAGAAACCGGATCGGAGGACACTCAGAAACCGGATCGGAGGACACTCAGAAACCGGATCGGAGGACACTCAGAAACCGGATCGGAGGACACTCAGAAACCGGATCGGAGGACACTCAGAAACCAGATCGGAGGACATTCAGAAACCGGATCGGAGGAAAATCAGAAACCGGATCAGAGGACACTCAGAAACCGGATCGGAGGACACTCAGAAACCGGATCGGAGGAAAATCAGAAACCGGATCGGAGGAAAATCAGAAACCGGATCAGAGGACATTCAGAAACCGGATCAGAGGACATTCAGAAACCGGATCTCCCTCAGACCACCATGGAGGGTTTTTCCAACCCTGTATGTGAGGAAGCACCAGAGACACTAAATAAGCCCCAAATCCCAGAAGGATTTTTTGCGTACACCGGCCCTTTAAGAACCGTTAGAGAACCAAACATTAAAAAACAAACCGACGCTTCTGTTTTTGTTCATTTATTTCTCCAAAATGATTTCGTTACGTTTTCTGTACAACTCGTTTCCTCTTGGACCTGAACATTAGAAACTCCAGCTGGAAAAACTGTTCTTGAACGCACCATCACACATCCACCCGCTCCACACAGACTCATCATCTTCATCCTTCCTGTCAGTTCATCATCAACCTTCAACCTGCTGGCCACAAACACGGGACAGTCAGGAGGGGGTTTCAGTGGGGGGCATTTAACCCTCCTGTCGTCCTCGGGTCCAATCTGACCCCTTTTTAAAAGGTTTCTAAATCAGAAAATTGGGTTTCTTTCAACCAAAAATGTAAAAATAAGTAAAATAAATGATCAGTTCATTACTCTTATTTATTGTTATGGCTTAAAAAAGTAAAAGAACTCTGAAAAAGTGACAAAAATACAGAAAAAGCTTCAAAAACATCGGAAAAAGTTCAAAAACATCGGAAAAAGCTCAAAAACATCAGGTGACAAAAAAACGTTTGACCCAGAAAAACAAAAAGTAAAATAAAAGATCAGTTCACTACTCTTACTGATTTAATGTTATGCATAAAAAACAAAAAAAAGTAAAAGAACTTTGAAAATGTGACAAAAATTACAGAAAAAGCTTCAAAAACAATAAAATGTCAAAAAAAAAAATAAAAAAAAAAAAAAAAAATCGGGAAATGGTCAAAACATCGGGTGAGAAAAACGTTCCTAAAGGGTTTGACCCCGAAAAACACCGGGGGGGGGTGAGGCAACACGAGGGTTAAACCTGCACCAGGAAGCTTACGGACCCACATGACCGGAAAAGGCTCTTTAGGGATTAAAGGAGCAGCAGCACGGCATTCTGGGAAATTTGCTAGTTTGCCATCGAGTCCGAAAGACTGAAGCAGCATTTTATACGCTTCAAAAACGGTAAAATTCTGTTTTTGTCCACGTTTTCTGCCCAAAAACTGCGACATGACACTTAAAATCTGACACGATAATAATAACAATAATAATAGAAACTCAATAAATTTGAGTTGGAACAAATAGCTGATTAACAGCAACTCATTTGATAATAGTTGTTTGAAAAAGTTGAGACAATAAACTGAGATCAACTTAAAAATTAATGAGAAAATATTTTGATGATAAAATACAATTTTATATAAAATATATAATAAATGTAGTTTCAAGAAATTTTTTCCAGCTTCTTAATTGGGGAATTTGCTTTTTGTGAGTATATATATATATATATATATATATATATATATATATATATATATATATATATATATATATACTAAAGGGACTAAAGGACAATGTGTGGACGACTTAAGGACAATATGTGGACGACTAAAGGGACTAAAGAACAATGTGTGGACGACTAAAGGGACTATATGTGGACGACTAAAGGGACAATGTGTGGACGACTAAAGGGACAATGTGTGGACGACTAAAGGACAATGTGTGGACGACTAAAGGACAATGTGTGGACGACTAAAGGACAATGTGTGGACGACTAAAGGACAATGTGTGGACGACTAAAGGACAATATGTGGACGACTAAAGGACAATGTGTGGACGACTAAAGGGACTATATGTGGACGACTAAAGGGACTATATGTGGACGACTAAAGGGACAATGTGTGGACGACTAAAGGGACAATGTGTGGACGACTAAAGGGACAATGTGTGGACGACTAAAGGGACAATGTGTGGACGACTAAAGGGACAATGTGTGGACGACTAAAGGACAATGTGTGGACGACTAAAGGACAATGTGTGGACGACTAAAGGACAATGTGTGGACGACTAAAGGGACTAAAGGACAATGTGTGGACGACTAAAGGACAATGTGTGGACGACTAAAGGACAATGTGTGGACGACTAAAGGACAATGTGTGGACGACTAAAGGGACTAAAGGACAATGTGTGGACGACTAAAGGACAATGTGTGGACGACTAAAGGACAATGTGTGGACGACTAAAGGACAATATGTGGACGACTAAAGGACAATGTGTGGACGACTAAAGGGACTAAAGGACAATGTGTGGACGACTAAAGGACAATGTGTGGACGACTAAAGGACAATATGTGGACGACTAAAGGACAATGTGTGGACGACTAAAGGGACTAAAGGACAATGTGTGGACGACTAAAGGGACTAAAGGACAATGTGTGGACGACTAAAGGGACTAAAGGACAATGTGTGGACGACTAAAGGGACTAAAGGACAATATGTGGACGACTAAAACGCAGATTAACGAAACACTCCGACGCTGCTTTAGACTCAAACATCTGACGGCAAACACGCAAATTTCCCCCCAAAATATTCCTTTTCATTTAGATTTTGAGGACATGAAAACACAGAAATCCTGATGTCAGTGAACTGCTCGTACGGGACCCAACGTCTCCGTGCAGCTTTAAAATTGGCAAAACACAAACAACTCTGGAATGGTCGGCATGGAAACGTCAAAATAAAGCATTAAAAAAAAAAAAAAAAACGGGAACAATAAAGTTGCAAAAAATGAAATCTCAAACATTTTTCAGGGAGAAGTTGATGCATCGCGGCCAGCAGATTCCCGCCGATCATCTCCATGACAACCAGATCAACGCAACACGTTGGGTGTCTTTGTTTTCATCACCTGAATGTCTTATTATTGTCTCCACATCCAGAAAGACATTTAACCCTCCTGTTGTCCTCGGGTCAAACTTGACTTCATTAAAAAAATTTCATATTTTCCACTTTTTAACTCAAAAATTAGGTATAAAATCATATAAATGAGGTTTATTGACCATGAAGTTGGTTTAAGGGGTGTGTACTAGGAATATAGCAATAGGAATATTAAAAAAAATACATTAAAAGAAAAAATATATTAAAGAGACATTTAAAAAAAAGTCAGTTTTCAAATCTGACCCTTTAATAAATGTCTATATCTGAAATCTGAGTTTCTTTTTAAGCAAATTACCATAAAATGGATCCTTCCAACGCTCTTTCATTGCTCTGATCTTAACTATTAGTCAAAATAATTCATAATTTCTGCTTTTTTAACTCTAATATTAGGTATAATTCTATATAAATGAGGGTTATTGACCATGAATTCCAACAAGTAGTAAAACTAGTAAGGTGGTGGTAGTGGAGACTAGAAAAAGTCTGAAAAAAAAGGGACAAAAATGTCAGATGTTTGTATATTTTTGAGCCGGGAGGACAACACGAGGGTTAAACGAGCATCTCGCAGCTTCTCTGCTCCGTTTTCCAGATTCTGCATCAAACACGGAAAAAACTCCAAATATTTAAGCTGAAAACCCAAAGTCTGCATCCAGGAAGTGTGCGTTATTAATACACCCAAACGTCCTTTTACTATCAGTGCAAATGAGGTAGACGCAACAGCGACAGACACACGGCGGGCGGCGTCCTGCAGCGGCGGAGGGGGGGGGGCGTTTTGGCGGGAAGACGACGACGGGGTTGGGTGGGCGGGACGAAGACGGGGTTGGCGGGACGAAGACGGGGTTGGCGGGAAGAAGACGGGGGTGGCGGGAAGAAGACGGGGGTGGCGGGAAGAAGACGGGTTGGCGGGAAGAAGACGGGTTGGCGGGAAGAAGACGGGGTGGCGGAAGAAGACGGGGGTGGCGGGAAGAAGACGGGGTGGCGGGAAGAAGACGGGGGTGGCGGGAAGAAGACGGGGGTGGCGGGAAGAAGACGGGGTTGGCGGGACGAAAAAGACGGGATTGGCGGAAAAAAAAAAGAAAAATCACAAGATCTGTCTCCACCCGCCGGGACGGCGGCGCTGCAGGACGCGCCCGGATGATTTCTCTACCCATTCACACTGTGCAAAAACAAAATGATGAGCCGTTGCCGTGGAAACGATCTGCTGCTAAAGCTGCAAAGTGTTCAACGTCAGATGAAGACAAGACGTCGAGATCACGCTGAAGACTCGCGTAAAAAAACATGGACTCCTACTACTCCTTGACGCAGCGGCCGCAGGTTCGACTCCGTCCTTCGGCCCTTTGCTGCGTCCCCCACACACTTTTTCAAAACATAGAACAACACAAGGGTTACCCCTCCTTTTGTCCTCCGGTGAAATTTGACCCCTTTAAAAAATATTAGGTATAATTATTTTTTTATGATTATTTTTGGGGTATTTTAGGCCTTTAATTGACAGGACAGCTGAAGACATGAAAGGGGAGTAAGGGGGGGGGGGTGACATGCTGCAAAGGGTCGCAGGCCGGAGTCGAACCCACGGCCTGCTGTGTCGAGGCGCGAACCCCTACATATGGGCGCACGCTCTACCAACTGAGCTACCTGGGTGCCCGGTATAATTCTATATTAATGAGTGTTATTGAGCCTTAATTCCAAAAAGTAGTAAAACTAGTAAAGTGGTGGCAGTGGAGACTAAAAAAAGTCTGAAAAAGGGACAAAAATGTCAGATTTTTGTCAGTTTTTCACCCGGGAGACGACACGAGGGTTAAGAGAATAAAACTCGTTTAGCGTTTCTATGTAATGAGGTAGAACATTTCTTCATTTGAATGTTTGACACAATTAAAACGTCAGTATTTCTAATTAAACGACCCGACGTTGAACACGTTGCAGATTACAGTGTTTCGTTTAGAGACTTCAGGGTGTGAAACAAAAGAAAAACATGGCACCAAACGTCGTGAAAGAATCTGGAAATTATCTTTTGTTTCTTCTTTTTTAACCTCCACATTTTTTTATTTATTATAATGTTTTTATTTTTTTTTTTTAATACTGGCTCGCAAAAAAATAAAATAAAAAACTACAAAGTGAAACGCAGCCCTGCCCAGAACTGTGGACTCTCACCCTGAGACCTCCGCAGGAATGCTGGGAAACGTAGTCCTTATTTTCCCTGGACATTAATATTCTTTTTATAGCTCTATCACAGCAACATTGCGCTTATTTCTCCCCCCCCCACTCCCCCTCCCCACCACCCCTACCTAGTGGTCAAAATTGGCAATTACATTTAAAAAAATTGGCATACAACATAAATATTACAGCTGCAGCAGAGGCAACAATAATGTTGGCATCTATTCGTCTGCTTCTAGGACGACATCTAGACTCGTTATTATCCCTCTAACACAGCCTGGGTTAGTGCTTTACGTACACCGCCTACGACAACGCCAGTCAAAGTGTTCGGACAGTGAACAATCTTCAGTTTACCTGCGACATTTACAGGTATCTTACATTTATATAAATAGTTAGTGTGCATGGTTGCCATAGAAATGCCGTCTGTACACAAGTTCCATGCACTGAGTTGTACTAATTTGTAATGTAACATACGTACATCTTATCTACAGATGCAGAGCAGACTGAAGAGGGACGCACGCGCGCACACACACACACACACACACCCACACACACACACACACACACACTTAGTGCTCGACTCACTCAAAAACAACAAGCTCTGGCAGCGTCCCCTTTAAAGGAGCACAGCGACATTTCCATTTCCTTGTTTGCGGTTTTAAGTCAGACCGGATCAGCGGGTTATTTTCGTCTCTGAGTTCAGAACCATGAAGGAAGACGGCCTGACCCCCGATTTCCACCGGGTGGGTAACGGCTGCGGATCCGCTCCAGAACGGCGTCGGAGTCATTAGGTTTCCATTAAAGTCAGTGTGTGTATTTCCACTGACTGCTGAGCGGCTGCATCCCGACTCCGTCACAGCTCCGTCCACCCCCAGCCCCCCCCAGGAGCAGACACGCAGAGCTCCTATTGGCCGGACGCCGGAGAGCTCCGCGGCAACTCAGCACACGGCAGATAGGGCGGGACAGGAAGTGGAGCACAGGAACAAAACATCCTGTTCATTTTCAAAATAAAAAGAAATCTCCCTGCACTCCACCGTGAACGCAGCACCGAGCTGTTCCCCCTCTACTCCTCTGGATGGGAACTAACTGCTGGTGGTTTTGTGGTTCTGTTCTGCGAGATCTCGCGAGATCTCGTGCGTCCTCGTGACTTCAACTGTCAGATCGGGACCTGGTGGGTGTTGACGGAGCGACACGCAGCCGGTGGGAATTAGGAGAAAGACTTTGTGGCTTTGCAAATGAATCCTTCCAGCGGTTTCTGGGCAGAGATCTTTTTATACGTGGTTCATACCGCGACGTACGTTTCCTAAATATCTCTGGGTGTAGTGGGGCAGGACGAGGGCCGCAGACCGCCAACGAGAGGAAAATAGTGCCCGGGGTTAAAAAACGCTAGTTACCCTTTAACAGGATTTACCCCTCCTGGTGTCCTCCTGGTGTCCTCGGGTCAAATCTGACCCTTTAAAAAATGTCTTTATCTGAAATATGAGTTTCTTTTTAACCAAATTACCATAAAATGGATTCCTTCCAACGCTCTTTCATTCCTCTGATCTTAACTATTAGACAAAATAATTCATAATTTCTGCTTTTTTAACTCTAATATTAGGTATAATTCTATATAAATGAGGGTTATTGACCCTGAATTCCAAAAATAGTGTAAAACTAGTAAGGTGGTGGTTGTGAAAACAAAAACAAAAAAAGTCAGAAAAAGGGACGAAAATGTCACATTTTTGTCAGTTTTATCAGTCTAATAGTTAAGATCAGAGGAATGAAAGTGATCAGTTGTATTATAAAGAGCGTTGGAAGGAATCCATTTTTGTGGTAATTTAGTTAAAAAAACTCATATTTCAGATATAGACATTTATTAAAGGGTCAGGTTTGACCCGAGGACAACAGGAGGGGTAAATGTCTAGCTTTATTTGAAGGCTAATAGTCCCCCCCCGATAATGCCAGACTTATGTACTGTGAACACCCAGAGATCAAACCTATCAGTAACTAATTATCTGTAATTAAGACAGCAAACAAGCTCAGAAAAAGTCGGACTGTTCCTTTAAGAAGACTTGGAGGGCAGAGCTGTCTTGGCCCAGCAGAGATGGCAGTGTTTCTTTAATTGTCATATACACAATCTTATTTATCACTACAAATAAAAGAAAAATTGGTTTTCAGGAGATCTTCCCTCGGTCAGCATCACCCCCTCGCCCCCCCCCCACCCCGCTGAACGTATGAAACAAAACAACAAAAAACAACAACCTGGCTTTACAATTTACCGTTATTTACATAGTTACAGTGGTTTTTAAAGCACCGCAGGCCAAGTGGAAGCTGAAAACCAGAATTTAGACTGTAGACCTGCTCTCCGACTCCGGGGGTGTCGACGTCTCGCGCCGCCGACACTGTGCAACAGATTCAACGTGTCACAGAATGAACAAATGGGCTCAAGTTGTGGTGTTTTTTTTGTCAGATCTTACACCGTTCGACAGCACATGGCTCACGCTCTCATTGCTGTATTTTTGCGTGTGGACGCGGAGTTCCTGTGCGTGGAAGAGGTTAACGGTGATGCTCGGGGGCCTAATACTCTCTACAGTGACTTCCTTCTCCTTTTCTTGTGCATCAGAAACTCTTTTAAGTCCCTGCACGCTTCTGGAAAGGAAATGTAAAATTTACACTTAAAATTGGGCTTTTTTTTTTGTTGTTCAAGATTTACTTGAAGCCTCTAAAAAAATAAGCTAAGAAGTTAAAACTCTCTCTCTCTCTGACAGTCTTCACTCTGTTTTCTTGAAAGAAGCAGAGCGACAGATCAGAGAGGAGACGCCGGGCGGCTTCACGAGTACGAGAGGTGCGAGCCGTTAGAAATGTGAGAAGTGACAGATGTGCTCCGGCTGAGCCCTCCGTCGCTCCCCCCGCCGCCGCCGCCCGGCCCCCCGGACGCCGTCCTCCTCAGAGGCTGGGGGCTGTTCCTGAGGGCCATCAGCCCGGGGCCCCGGATGCTCAGGCCGCCGCCGTAGCCTCCCTGTGACGAGGAGGACGAAGAGGCGGAGGACGGCGGGGAGGAGGAGGAGAGGGAGATGGGGGGAGGCGGCGGCGGGGGAGGCAGGAGCGCCAGGGACTGGGAGGAGGCGTGGGAGGCGAGGTGGTGGTGGTGGTGGTGGTGGGGGTGGACCTGCGAGGATGCGGGTAATGGCCGCCGCCGCCCACCCACTCCCGGGGCGCGCGCTCCCGGCCGTCGTGGCTGTCGCGGTAGAGCTGCGGCGTGCTCTGGTGGTGCTGGTAGTGCTGCGGGAGGTAGTGGTGGGAGGAGGAGTGGGAGGAAGAGGAGGAGGAAGAAGAGGAGGGGGGGCCCCGGCTGCTCTTGTGCAGCTCGCCGTCCCTGCCGAGGCAGTGCGCCGATGTGATGGACTCGGCGCGGCCGAAGCCGCCGCCGTGGTTCTGGCTGCGCCAGGACGGCGTCGCCACCGAGTTCTGCACGCTGTGGCTCCAGTGGCTGCCGGAGCGCGGGACGGGCCGGGACGGCCAGCCGCCGGAGCCCGAGGACGGGCTGGGGGTCGGGTAGCCCTGGTTGAAGGCCTCGGCCGGGATGCCGCTCAGCGCCATGTTGCTGAAGCCGAGGCGCATGCTCTCCGAGTCGAAGGCCTCGATCTCGTGGGCCTGGCGCTCCAGCAGAGTCCGGATCCGCTCCGAACGCTCGTTCTGCAGCGAGAGCATCTCCTCCTCGATCTGACAACAGACGTTCACACGGTTAGAGACGGAGTCACAACAACAAACAACAACAACTGGAAACAACAGGAAACAACAGGAAACAACTGGAAACAACTGGAACCGATTCACCGATCAAACAGGAAACTCCTTCTCTGGTTCTTAGATGTGGAGATTTGAGCATTTTCTTTGTCATTCATGATATAAAATGAGTTACCTTGTTTACTGCTGGAGTGACTCAAACTATTTTAACACTAGAGCTCGACCGATAAAGGATTTTTAAGGCCGATACCGATACGAATATTTGGTTATTTAAAAATCCGATATGCCGATATATATTTATAAAACAAAATCAACTGTTAGTCAAATTAACAGATTTCCGTAACATTAGTTATTTGTAGTTATGTTATTTATGAGTTCTCACTAAAATAATATGATCATTTGTTTTATTGTCACAACAGAACATCAAAATATATTAAAGTTATGATAAATAAAATGTAGAAAAATACAAACTTAAGATATGAAACTTGATATATCGGGAAATGCCTAATATCGGCCCGCCTATACATCGGTTGGGCTCTATTTAACACATCAATTGGTTTCTGAGAACTTATAGCAGGTATTTATAATCATTTACCAACTTTTTTTTAGAGAAAATAATCAGCACATTAAATCAATAACAGTAATCAGTCATAGCCCTTATTTCTATAAATTCAATTCAACTGTGTTTTGTTACACTTTGAGGGAGAATCCACTTTTATCTGAAGAAATAACTGAACCAAAACTGAAATGAATAATAATGTTCTGAATGGTACAGTCTACCAGCTATAGGTGTGAAAGGGCCCTAAGTTGTGTCAGACCAGCAGCAAACTGATATTACTGCGATTTTAAACATACAATATTCTGCGATATATATCAATTTAAAACCTTTTTTCCAACTTCTAATTTTTCCCCAATTTCTAATGACGTCCCCAAAAGGGAACTTAACATCTGTTTCATCTAAAAAGAAACATTTCTCTGTTCATATCACTTCAATGTTATTACTGCAGAATGGGACAAACTGACCATCACACACACATATATATATATATATATATATATATATATATATATATATATATATATATATATATATATATATATATATATATATATATATATATATATATATATATATATATATATATATATATATATATATATATATATATATATATATATATATATATATATATATATAATATATATAATAACAGATCCCTACTTGGTGCCTGTGTATTGATACAGTATTTCCACTGATAATATCGCGATACTATGCTGTATCGAATTTTTCCTCCCATCCCTCCAGTAAACCAGCAGCAGAGCATTATAAAACCAGAAAAGCTGAGAGGACAGTGTTGTGCCAGTGGTAAAGACGGGCGCTCTTACCCGTTGCTCCAGCAACGCCCGGCGGATGGACACCCGCTGCTCCAAGTCCTTCACCTCGCGCTCGTGCTGCGTGTCGGTGTGGATCTTGATCTTGCTCTGGTAGGCGTTGAGCAGCTCCAGCTCCTGCTGCAGCTGCATCCTCAGCACCTGGTACTCCGCCTCCTGGGTCTCGTCCAGACGAAGCTGTGGGAGCGGACAAACGGGGACGAGAGTCAGCATCACAACAGCTCAACCTGCTCAGACAACTGAGTTGGTGATGTGACGGCTTTAATCAAAAGGTCCCATGGCATGAAAATATCACTTTATGAGGTTTTTTTTAACATTAATATGAGTTCCCCCAGCCTGCCTATGGCCCCCCACGGGCTAGAAATGGTGATAGGTGTAAACCGAGCCCTGGTTCTCCTGCTCTGCCTTTCAGAAAATGAATGCTCACATGGGCCGATCTGGAATCTTCCCCTTATGAGGTCATAAGGGGCAAGGTTACCTCCCTTTTCTCTGCTTTGCCCGCCCAGAGAATTTGGCCTCCCCACGAGAGAGAGACATCATGGCTTTCAAACAAGCAAAGTGGCAGTTGGTCAAAGCCCCCCTCAACCTCCACTTTGCCGCCCCCCACCCCCTCCACAATAGCTACAGACTTAGACATGGCGTATACTAAGAAAAGCTCATTGTGGGACTGGCTCTAGTGGCTGTAACTCTGCACCAAGGCTGAATTTTGAGAAAGACTTCAGATCCAGTATTAGGGACCACTAAGGTCTATATAAAAGAGACATCAGATACAGTATTAGGGGACCACTAAGGTCTATATAAAAGAGACTTCAGATACAGTATTAGGGACCACTAAGGTCTATATAAAAGAGACTTCAGATACAGTATTAGGGACCACTAAGGTCTATATAAAAGAGACTTCAGATACAGTATTAGGGACCACTAAGGTCTATATAAAAGAGACTTCAGATACAGTATTAGGGACCACTAAGGTCTATATAAAAAGAGACTTCAGATACAGTATTAGGGGACCACTAAGGTCTATATAAAAGAGACTTCAGATACAGTATTAGGGGACCACTAAGGTCTATATAAAGAGACTTCAGATACAGTATTAGGGACCACTAAGGTCTATATAAAAGAGACTTCAGATACAGTATTAGGGGATCACTAAGGTCTATATAAAAGAGACTTCAGATACAGTATTAGGGACCACTAAGGTCTATATAAAGAGACTTCAGATACAGTATTAGGGACCACTAAGGTCTATATAAAAGATTTCAGATACAGTATTAGGGGACCACTAAGGTCTATATAAAAGATTTCAGATACAGTATTATGGACCACTAAGGTCTATATAAAAGCATCCAAAGAACCCCATGTCATGTCAAGTAATGACAACGCTGTCGGAGCATTCACATGATACAAGCCTTAGGTGATTGTGTACCCCCCAAGTGAGACTAATCTATTTCGCCTACACAAATTTAATTTTCCCAAATGCTGTTTGTCCTTGCTGTCGTGGTGTACATGTGCTGCCGTGTGGAGGTGCAGGTTTCAGGTGTTGAAGGTGCGCGAGGTTTCCTTGCCTTACTCACAGCCTGTGTGGACAGCATGTCGTTGATGGAGTGGTCGTACTGCTCGGCCAGGATGGCCAGCTTACGTGTTTGCTCCTCTTTGAGGCGTTTAAGGACGGCCTTGTGGTCGGATTTGGGGGTGCTCTCCAGCAGGTGGTTCCTCAGGGCTTTGTACTGACGAGTCTGGATCTTACACGTCTCCTGGAACTGACGCTTGATCTGCAGCTCTTTGGACTGAAACAATCAGAAAATGGTTTATTGCCACAGGAAGTTACCCCTGTGTGGTATTTGCCTTGATGATTGGCGCTAAGGCTGAGAGAGTAAGGGCTAACCCAATTCTCATTTTGATTGAGGGGTAGGGTTAAGGGGAAGCGGTAGATACTAGAGCCCGACCAATAAAGGATTTTTAAGGCTGATACCGATACAAATATTTGGTCATTTAAAAAAAACGATATTTCGTCCGATATCAATATCTGATAAACGAAATTTGCTGCTAATGGTTAAAACTGTAGACATGCATGGAGTCCATTCAAGGCAGAGAAATGTAACGTTAGCCTAGCAATTTTCTAGAGTTTTTTTTTAAATAACGTTTCAATTAAGAGAAAATACTTATCTGATCTGGCTGCCATTGTTGCCGGTTGCGCAGTGTATTCTGGGTACCCTTAGGTTTCAAGTAAGCTCACGACTTTGCTTTGTTTTAGAGGGGCATGTAGCCCTTCCCCTGTCCCCTCGATCAAAACAAGAATTGGGACAGCCCTTACTCTCACATGAACACGCAAAACTAAGGGCAAGGGGTAGGAGGAAGGGGTAAGATAGAGAAATGAGTTTCAGCCTTAGTCTCAAGTCTCTGAGTTAGAGACCAAGTCAAGTCTTTAGTCTCTAAGCTGGAGTCCAAGTCAAGTCTCAAGTTTGAGCTAGAATCCAAGTCAAGTCTCAAATCTGAGTTAGAGTCTAAGTCTTACATCTGAGCTAGAGTCCAAGTCAAATCAATAAACGCTATATTCCTCAAAAAGACGTTTAGTAATCATGTATAATAATCCAGATTATGACTTTTCCCCATGATCGAGCAGCCCTAAGTCGGTCTCCTTCATACCTTTAGGCTCTTGGGCTGCTGACGGACCTCGATGGTGTGTTTCTGCCGCAGCTCTTGCTCACGGCGCTTGTTGTACTCCATCTGGTTGGTCAGCTCGGTCTGGTGCTGCGTTCGGATCAGGTCAGCCCGGGTCCGCTGCACCGAGCCCAACTGCCTGAACTCCAGCTCCTGGGTGGACTCGTGGTGCCGCAGAAGCATGGCGCACTCCAGATCCTTCTGGGTCTGCTTCTTGTTCAGGTCCTGGTGGAGGACGAGATGGGACGGTTAGCGGAAAAACACAAGGACGGAGAGGAGAAGACTAGAAACTCATCCCAGACTTGCTCAGCCCAGTGGCTCGGGTCGGTTTTCGATGAGGGCCTGGCCCGTCAGACAGATGGCAGCATTAATATAGAGCTCAGTAGTTTCTGTGATAACAGAATCGCAGTCAGTGCTAAAAGCTAACTGGGGATTTGACGTATGATCGCGTCTGGTACACCTTTCACACCAATGGCTCAATTAGGGGGATACCCAGGTCGACTGTGTTTGAATGGGGTAACCTTCCTCGATCTACGACCCCGGTCTGCAGGTGGGTTTGATCAAGGTAGACTATAAGGGTGGGGTGGGGGGGGGATTCGACACAGCATAGTATCGCGATATTTTCCGTGGCAATACTGTATCGATACACAGGCGCCAAGTATGGATCTATTATTAGATATTATATATGTGATGGTCAGTTTGTCCCATTCTGCAGCGATAACATTGAAGTGAGATGAACAAACAGAGAAATGTTTCTTTTTAGATAAAACATGTTGATAAGTTTCCTTTTGGGGACAAAAAAAAAAAAGGTTAAAAATTGCAATATATTGCAGAATATTGCAATATGTTTAAAATCGCAATAATATCATGGCATAGGTATTGTGATGATATCGTATCAGGAGGCGCCTGCTGATCCCACCCCGTAGACTAGGGTTGATTTCAATGTGAATTGTACTCTACCTGGGTCGCCAACAGCCAGGGCGGGACAAATTATGTGATTGGTTGGAAATGACAGTGGGGTAGTCGTCACAGGTTGGGAAATGCCTAATATCGGCCCACAGATATATCGGTCGGGCTCTAAACTGTACAGTTTGCAGTGTGAAGATGGAGCCTCGTACCTCTCTGAGCAGGTCCTGCTCCAGGTTGTGGCGAGCCAGCAGCATCTTCCTCTTGTACTGGCGACACTGCAGCTCGTAGTACTGCCGCTGCCTCCGCAGCAGGCTGGCCTCCTCCTCCGCCTGCATCTGCTGCAGACACTCCTTCTGACGGATCAGCCACTCCTGCTTCTCCCGCTCGGAGTCGACTGGTTCTCGTTCAGCTCCTGATAACAGACCAAAAGTGAGAAAGACTGTATGCTAGACTGTAGCCCAGATGGGCCCAAATACTTTCATACGAAGGGCCAGAAAATGATCTGGATGGAAGGCCACAAATAAAAATGTATTGTACTTTATAGAAAATGAACAAATTTCAAAATAACACTGCTCCTTAATCTGCTTTACAGTGATTTTATTAATTTGCAGAGATGATTCATGTGTTTCTTTTTGGGAGCATCAACATATTTAAAAAGGTAAGACACCTTTCTGACATGTCCACCTGTGTAATGAAGAGTGGTCTCCTGTACAATATTTAAATATTTATTACTTGACAATTGGAAATTCTGTACAATTTCATTACAGTGCAATCTTTAATATTTAATACAACAACTAACTGCAATTTCACAACTGTGTAATATTACTTTCATAATGTGTATACAAACCATATTGATCTTTCTTACTATTTAATATATGTACATAGTTGTCTCAGGAACTGTGCACCCCCCCCACCCCCTTTTTCTTTTACACTACCTATATTTTATCCCATGTTATCTTCCTTCTTGTTGACACTGGAAAGGTTTTGCTTCAGTCTCGTTGCCCAGGTATTGCACATGTGTCTAATGATAATAAAGGCGTTGTATTCTACCTGAAGGGTAACTACCAGCATGCTCTGGTTTAGGGACTCTCCTCTACGTTAGTATTTGGATACGTGAACATGAGTCGGCTCTGACCTCTTTCAGCTGATCCTTGCGCTGGCGGTACTGGCGTTTCTGGGAGTCCAGTAAACTGGTCAGTTCTTTCTTCTGCTGGCCCAGTATGTGCTGCTGGAACTTCTTCTCTTCTGCTAGAGCGGCTTTCGTCTGCAGGGCGACAGCAAAACACAGGCCGGGGTCTGAAGAGCACGTTACAGCAGCGCTTTCACACATTTATTAACACAACCGTAGAGTATTTGATATATTCCATGAGTGGGTGAAGACAAAAATCTTATTTCACCAGCCCCTTTCTCAGCTGAGACAAACAGAAATAGACTGTTAGTCAGTTAACAGTTTTACAGAGAAAAGAGACAGAAGACATACAAAAATATTTTAATTAAATGAAATAAAAACTAAAACTGATCTGGCAACTTCATATTGTGTATTTTGTCTATTGTTTTGAAGTGAAATATATTGATATTACACTTTAAAATCATTAAGGAGCGCCACACTTTGACAACCACATACTCAAATACACATTTGCCTTAAAGTTGCTTTGCTCAGTGCCGACTAGGTCTGCATGATTAATCGTTTTCACGATGTTCACGATATAGTTTTTAAGATTAGATAAGATTTAATTTTACGAGCCGACTACATCACAAACGCTGCTAACTTCTTCTGTAAGTTTTTAACGTAGTGATTAAAATAGGTCTTAATATAGGTCTTAATGCTCTCCCTTCTCTTCATTAAAGCCTCTCAGTTTCCAGGCTTTTGTTGATGCCCAATGGGTTATAGATGCCAAAAAATCAGTTTGGTACTGCCAATTTGTTTTGTTTAATGGTCAAAAAAGTGTGGCAGAGAATCGTGATATCAATTCTTAATCCTGATTCAAATTTTTCCATGAATCGTGCAAGCCTAGTGCCGACAGGACTAAAACTAACCCCCCAGACAGCAGACTGTCTACCTCTTTCTCCAGGATGGCCTGGTGCTTCTTGGCCAGCTTGTCGGCCTCGGTGGAGAAGCTGTTCCTCTGGTTCTCCAGCTCTTTGTCCAGCTTCAGCTGGTGCTCGTCCATCTCCGCCTTCAGCTTGTTCTCCAGCCCCATCAGCTGTTTCTGGTGCTGCCGCCGCATGCGCTTGTAGCCGGACATCTGCTCCCGCAGCGCCGAGCCCTGCTCGTGTTCCTGGATCTGACGGGTCACCTGGAGGGAGGGAAGGGGGAGACAGTCATTCCCCGACTGGCATGACGGTGCAGACACCCAAAAAGCACAGTTGCGAAAGACCCAGTAGGGTGCCGCTGAGGTCAGTAGCGTGTCGTTGAGGTCAGTAGCGTGCCGCTGAGGTCAGTAGCGTGTCGCTGAGGTCAGTAGCGTGTCGCTGAGGTCAGTAGCGTGTGGGTTAAAAGCTGATGTCGTAAACAGTATTCTTTGCACAGACATTATCCCCCAAACTGATTTTGAATTGCAGATGAGATTCTTGATTCTTTAAGGATTTAACCTCGGCCATAAAACCAAAGATCAATCTACTGGTTAAAACAACGCTGTCTTAGCCGAGGGCACACAACCCAGTGAGGGGCAGGAGGAAGGAGATTTACCAAGGAGGCGGTCCGGATGGTGGCAAAGTGGTCCCGGTTGCGGTAGTAGGCTCGGCGGCGCCCAGCCGAGGGAGCCTGAGGTTGGTCCATCTCCGGCTGGTACGGGTCATCGTAGATGTTATCCTGACCCTGAGGAGGAGGTCAGACACTTAATATACATAAACTGGGGTTAAACTTTCTATATCAGAACTATGACAAAAGAACGTTGAAAAGTGACAAATGTTTGGGGAAAAAACTACAAAAAAACTTTAAATTCTGAAAAAGTGACAAAAAAATAAAAAGAAAAAAAAACATCAAACATTGGAAAAAGCGACAAATTGTTAAATTGACTAAAACAATTTTTTTTTTTTAAACGTCAAAAAAGTGAAAAAATTTGAATAAAATTGACAAAAACGTTGGCAAAAGTGTAGAAAAAGAACAAAATGTTGAAATTTCAACCCAGAAAAACACAAAATTGCAGGTCGATGGGAAGACAACACGAGGGTTAATTGAAGGAGGAACCCTCTAACCATCTGCATTATTAGAAATATTAACGTTGTCGTTAAGAATTGAGCCCAAAGCAGTTACACAGAGACAGAAAAGGTGATTTCTTTAGTATTAGACCTAAAGCCAGACATCAGCCATGCCAGATTCGGCAAAATCTGTCCTCACGTTGGAGCGTTACTTAGCAAGACGCGCATTCCTTACATCATCTGGTTTAACATGAAGCCAATGTCTTCACTCTAGCTCTTTAAAGATCCATCGATATCCAATCGATATCGGAGTATTCTAATGACAAAATTGATTTCTCGAACCCGAGCCCTATAATATGTAACTGCCAAAGTTGCTAACACAACCCTGCATTTTCTAACTGAAAATTCAGTGGTTTCAATCTTCATATTATTCACAACAATAAGAAACATGAAGCAAAAGGAACAGTTTGATTTCACAGATCAGGAGATAGACACACACACAGTAAATATACACATTTAATTTTTTATTTTACCGTGGGCCGGTGGATGATGGAG
The DNA here is from genome assembly GCA_013375575.1 of Percina caprodes. Taxonomy (NCBI): domain Eukaryota; kingdom Metazoa; phylum Chordata; class Actinopteri; order Perciformes; family Percidae; genus Percina; species Percina caprodes. The sequence goes on from JABXJD010000186.1 coordinate 56,334, forward strand.
CTGTTGGAGGTGACGGTGTGCTCGCCCTCCTGCATCATGGCCATCTCGCTGCTGCTGTCATCGGAGGCGTCGGCCAGGCTGTTGACCGAGCTGCTCTGAGAACTGGCCGAGATGGACATGCTGGGCACCGACTGGGAGCTCTCCATGCTGTTCACGGTGCCTGTCCGCAACAGGTACTGCTCCACCTCCTGAGACACACACACACACACACACACACACACACACACAGACGTACGTACAGACACACACACACACGGACGTAAAGACACACACGAACGTACAGACACACAAACAGACGGACGTACAGACACACACACACACACCGACAAACACAGACGGACGTACAGACACACACACACACACACACACACACACACACACACACACACACAAACACACAAACACACGGACGTACAGACACACAGACACACACACACACACACACACACACACACACACACACATAAACACAAACAGACGGACGTAAAGACACACACACCGACACACACACACACACGGACGTACAGACACACACAAATACAGACACACACACACACGCAGACACACACACACGTTATTACACGTATAAAGTATGTAAAAAATAAAAGTAAATGTCTACATACATAAACAGATTTTAGCATTTTAATTCACTACTATTTGAGTTTGTGTATTTTCCTCATCCTCAAGCAGTTTCACTTTATCTCTTCCTCTCTTTGTAGTCTTAGGATCTGTCCATTTTTCCTCCATTTTGGACATCTTTTGCTCTTCTCCCTTAACTTGCTACTCCCTCTGTCCACACATCTGACTTCATCGTCCCCTTTCCCCCGTCCTCACCTCCTCGTCCTCCCCTCCCTCGGACACGGGGCCGTTCTGCTGCGTCTCCTGGAAGAGGATCTTCTTCATCTTGCGGTACTGCAGGTTGTCCAGCTCTCTCACCGCGTCCTTGGTCCGGGCGATCAGGTCCATGACGACCGTCAGCGGACGCTCACGGCACAAGAACCGATGCTGCAGAGGGAGGGAGGGAACAATGAACAGTGCCTCCAGGATTTTGCGCTGTTGTGACCGTACAAATTCGACCAATTACAGCTACCCGCAATTTTGACCCACCCACACACACGAAAACCTGGAGATGAGATGTACAGGATGACCTAAATTAAGGACGGCTACGCTCGTTATTGTAAGCGCAATGATAAGTGTAAGTCCAATAAGTACTTCATTAATCCGTAAGAATGCGTCCCAGGCCATGATAGGAAATTAACTAACAACGTAAAGATCAACAAGCTACTGACACATATGTTCAAATTTGATTAATTCAATAAATTATTATTTTTTGTTTTAAATCCAGCCATTTTCATTGGCAGCATCCTCAGCCTTATTGGTTACTAGGAAAACTCAGCCTAGAGTCATTTAATTTTCCTCAAAAGAAGTTTCCTTTTTATTTTTAAGAACTATACAAATTTAGTTTTTTGCAACTTTGTTTCCCGCAACTTCATTGCAACGAACATACAAAAAAAACATTGCAACTTTTATCACAATTTTTTTTACAAAAGCTCCCGCAACATATTCTTATATAATTTTTTGGGGTCAACACTGAAAAGGGATTGCTCCAATTTCACTGCACAGGTACTGTACACTTGTGTATAATGACAATAATAATAATGGCAATTTTTTAAAGCTGTGAATGGACTGGCCCCAACATATATCTCGAACCTCATCCAAATTTATAGGCCAGCGCGGTCATTGAGGTCAGAGAGCCAGCTCCAGCTTGTGGTCCCCAAGACGAGACTTAAAGCTCGGGGGGACAGGACCTTTTCTGTGGTTGGACCAGAACTCTGCAACGCTCTGCCCCTCCATGTCCGAACATCCCCAACAGTTGAGTGTTTTAAGCCTCGTCTAAAGACACATTTTTATTCTTTGGCTTTTAACTCCATGTGAATTGTGTGGTCCTCTGATGTCTTATTGTTTTACTGTATTTTATACTGTACTTTTACTTAATTGTTTTCTTTTTTTGTGCAGCACTTTGGTAACTTTGTGTTTGTAAAATGTGCTATAGAAATAAAGTGGATTGGATTGAATAAAGGCTTTCTATTCTATTACTCAACAATCTCAAAAAAGGCAGCAAAATCCTGGAGGGACCGGATGAAGGAGACTATGCAGGAGCATTACGGCTCTTATTGGACGTCTACGTTAGGTGAGAGGACGCTGGATGAGTTCTCACATTGAGCAGCACGTCCGAGGTAGGGCGGTCCTGGGGAATCTTCTGTAGGCAAGAGTCAACAAAGTTGCGGAAGGAATCAGACCTGCGGAGAGATAAAGGGTTATGTTGTCAAATATATATCATTTTTTCTTTCTCTTAGGAAAAGCTAGTAACAGTAGCAGTGGCGTTTCCATTCTACGCTTATGTTTCATTTCTCATCCATTATCCCAACGTGAAGAATTAAATTCAACATGATGATAAAACCCAAACGTCTCATTTTTATACTTCATCTTTCCCAAGTTTTGTAAATTGATCAGTTTCAGCTCCAGTGGCTGTGATTCTGCACCAAGGCTGAATTTTGGGAAAGAGACTTCAGATACAGTATTAGGGACCACTAAGGTCTATATAAAAGAGACTTCAGATACAGTATTAGGGACCACTAAGGTCTATATAAAGAGACTTCAGATACAGTATTAGGGGACCACTAAGGTCTATATAAAAGAGACTTCAGATACAGTATTAGGGACCACTAAGGTCTATATTAAAGAGACTTCAGATACAGTATTAGGGACCACTAAGGTCTATATAAAAGAGACTTCAGATACAGTATTAGGGACCACTAAGGTCTATATAAAAGAGACTTCAGATACAGTATTAGGGACCACTAAGGTCTATATAAAGAGACTTCAGATACAGTATTAGGGACCACTAAGGTCTATATAAAAGAGACTTCAGATACAGTATTAGGGACCACTAAGGTCTATATTAAAGAGACTTCAGATACAGTATTAGGGGACCACTAAGGTCTATATAAAAGAGACTTCAGATACAGTATTAGGGACCACTAAGGTCTATATTAAAGAGACTTCAGATACAGTATTAGGGACCACTAAGGTCTATATAAAAGAGACTTCAGATACAGTTTTAGGGACCACTAAGGTCTATATAAAAGAGACTTCAGATACAGTATTAGGGGACCACTAAGGTCTATATAAAGAGACTTCAGATACAGTATTAGAGACCACTAAGGTCTATATAAAAGAGACTTCAGATACAGTTTTAGGGACCACTAAGGTCTATATAAAAGAGACTTCAGATACAGTATTAGGGACCACTAAGGTCTATATAAAAGAGACTTCAGATACAGTATTAGGGACCACTAAGGCCTATATAAAAGAGACTTCAGATCCAGTATTAGGGGACCACTAAGGCCTATATAAAGAGACTTCAGATACAGTATTAGGGGACCACTAAGGTCTATATAAAGAGACTTCAGATACAGTATTAGGGACCACTAAGGTCTATATAAAAGAGACTTCAGATACAGTATTAGGGACCACTAAGGTCTATATAAAAGAGACTTCAGATACAGTATTAGGGGACCACTAAGGTCTATATAAAGAGACTTCAGATACAGTATTAGGGGACCACTAAGGTCTATATAAAAGAGACTTCAGATACAGTATTAGGGACCACTAAGGTCTATAAAAAGAGACTTCAGATACAGTATTAGGGACCACTAAGGTCTATAAAAAGAGACTTCAGATACAGTATTAGGGACCACTAAGGTCTATAAAAAGAGACTTCAGATACAGTATTAGGGACCACTAAGGTCTATAAACATATGATTATGAGTCTTAATCTTGGAAGTGTTCTCACCAGTGGTTGGACTGGAGGATGGGGCTTTCATTCTGAGCGATGTGATATAAGGCACTCATAGCGTTCATGTTGAACAGCGGGGGCTTCCTCTCCGCTGTGGACACAAAGAGCAAAGTGTCAGAATAAATAAGCTCACGTCTGCATGTATCTCACAATACACCCCCCCTCAATTTAATTTTTAACGTCACTTACTTACACTGCAATATTTTTTGTACTTTAGAATACCTTTTATATAATGCCACTTTACATTAATTCAATACTTTTTCCACATTGTCTGTTGTTTTGCTTTTTACTGTAGGAAACTGCTGCAGTAATAAGGTAGTTTCCCCACTGTCTGATGAATAAAATATCTAATCTCTATCCATCCATCTTTGTTTGTGGGGGGGAGCAGCTCCAGCAGGGGACCCCAAACTCTCTTTCTATATTTTAACAAAATTATTTCAGAAGGAATCGAAGAAGTATCCCCCCAGAAAGATGCATGTGACCCTGCGGGGCCTCCGTAGCGCTAAGAGAGTCAGCCTGCAGGCTTTACCCAGCTCGATGGAGGTGATGCCCAGCGACCAGACGTCCACCTTGCCGTCGTACTGGCCCTCGTCCATGGCCAGGATCACCTCTGGAGCCATCCTGCAAACACACAGCAGACGTCAGCCAACATTTAGGGATCTCAAAGGAGGAATTCATTCAGGAATAAAATGGAAAGAACAGTTATTTCAGACTGTATTCACTGAGTCACGTGCAGAGAGAAACACGTCTTTTACCATCCTAAGCAGACATAATCGTCAACATTTTTAGAAATAAATATAATTGTAAATCAACTTTTATTCTTTGTAATTAAGCGCTTCAGTTCCCCGTCGTAAAGGGCCGCCTGACAGAGAGGTAACACGCTGAAAATATTCTAAATATAGCGTCCACTTAACTGATATACTCATATACTAAAGTGTAAAAAGAGAAATATGTCAAGTTAAGTGACTGAAATGTGAAAAGATGTAAAAAAAAAAAAGAAAAGTAACAAAAATGTCAAAAATGACAAATGTTTAAAAAAAAAAACTGAAAATATAAATATGTCCATTTAAACTGATATACTAAAAGTTTAAAAAAGAAAAAAATGTCTAATAAAATGACTAAAATGTCAATTAAAAATGTAAAAAATAAAAAAAAAACACTGAAAATATTCAGCTTAAACAGATATACTCTAGATGTTTTGGTTTAATGAATTATTGATTTGCATTAGAAACAATGACACTTTTGATGATAATTTTAAGAAAGTAGGATTCAAAGCACAGTGCGAGAACTACTGACTGGAGGAGGAATTACGACCTTAAATGTCTTAAAAAGGTGTCCGCCACGCGTATCTCATGACTTTATGGTAATGTCGGACGTCCTACCATGGACTCTGTAACTTGGTTACCATGGCAACCTTGTTTCAAGCCATTCTAGCGTGGTATAGAAAGCCTGCAGGAAGACTCCGCTCCATTGGGGTCAGCTCTCATTGACCCTCATGTTGTCCTGGGGTCAAATATGACCCGTTTCCAAGTTTTTTTGTATCAGAGATATGGGAGGTCAAAAATGTCGAACAAGGAGACCAATCGTTGGGGGAAAAAGCTTAAAAATATTGTTAAAAGTGACAAACTTCTTAAAAAAAAACACTGAAGTAAATGTCAAAAACTTTGGAAAATGCCGAAAAAGTGATAAGCGTCAACAAAAGGTACAAAGACATTGAAAAAACACGTATTTTTTTTTTTTTTTAAGCGTATTTGAGATAGGGACAACAAACGTGTTTTTTTTTTTAAAGGTTGAGAGAAAGACAACACACGGGTTACTATTTAACCAGCTAAGCTGCTTGACTCTGATTGGCTAACAGCTAGCCAATGAGAGCCTGGCTATCTGCATCCTTTACCTAGCTCATGAATAGTAATGAGCTCAGGAAGCATGACGTCAGACTGATACGCTGCTGTGATTGGCCCAATTTCTCCTATTTCTTTTCAGTGGCCAGAGCTGACAGAAGAGGTAGCAGCGCCCCCCCCCCACACCACCTTTAACCTCCACCACGCTGGTTGAGTGAATGTAGTCGGTGAAGAAGGCAGCACTCACCAGTACGGAGTCCCCACGAAGGAGTTGGCTGGAGCCACGATGGAGGCCGAGCCGAAGTCCCCCAGTTTGACCTGACCGGGCTCGGTCAGCAGGATGTTCCCCGCTTTCACGTCCCTACAGACCATAATCACACGTAGATGTATTCATTTGATTAGGACAATGCACATTAATCAACATTTCTGTAAATACGCCAGCGTTAGCCAATCGGCTGACTCAACTGTAGTCCTACCCAGCATGCATGTCTTTATGGTGGAAAGCACCGGAGCACCCGGAGGAGAACATGCCAACTCCACCCAGAAAGGCCCGCAACGACCTGGACTCAAACCCAGAACCTTCCTGCTGTGAGGCAGAAGTGCTAACCACCAGGGATGGGAATCACCAGACGCAATATTCTGCGATATATTGCCATTTATAACCTTTGCTCCAACTTCTAATTTTTCCTCAATTTCTAATGACGTCCCCAAAAGGAAACTTAACTTATAAAACTTATAACTTTTCTGTTTGTTCATCTCACTTCAATGTTATTGCTGCAAAATGGGACAAACTGCCCAACACATATATAATAATAATAATAATAATAGACCCATACTTGGCGCCTGTGTATCGATACAGGATTGCCACTGAAGATATCGCACTGCTATGCTGCATCGACCCCCAGTCCTAATAAAAAGTACAACTTATAACTTTCGTGGTGTGTTGATAGTTGATATCAGCAATAATAATTCAAAGGTCGGCATGTGAGGAGCCCACACACACACACACACACACACACACACACACACACACACACACACACACACACACACACACACACACACACACACACACACACACACACACACACACACACACACACACACACACACACACACACACACACACACACACACACACACACACACACACACACACACACACACACACACACACACACACACACACACACACACACACACACACACACACACACACACACACACACACACACACACACACACACACACACACACACACACACAAAAGACGTTACCTGTGAATCATGTTGTGAGAGTGAAGATACGCCAATCCCTGCAGTGCACCATGGGTAATAGCAGCTATTTCTATTTCCTGGAGCGGCTTTTTGTGAACTGCGAGGAAAAAGGGGAAACAAAGAGTCACAAACCACAACAACGGGCGGATAAACAATCATCTTTTCTTAAGTGTCTGGGTGTTAACGGACCTTCCAGGAGGTCCGAGGCCGAGCCCAGGCAGTACTCCATCACCAGCTGGGAAACAATCAGACACAAAACAGATTTATCTGCTTTCACATTAAAGAAAAGACACGTGGAAATACTCTGTTGGAGGAAACTATAGTTAGCTGCTTCCTTTTATTGTAGAATTAAAGGAGAGTTCCAGTTGATTTCAACACGGAGCTCTGTGGTCTGTAAATGTGGAGGTCTGTCAGAGAGAAACTAACCAATCAGGTCTGTCAGAGAGAAACTAACCAATCAGGTCTGTCAGAGAGAAACTAACCAATCAGGTCTGTCAGAGAGAAACTAACCAATCAGGTCTGTCAGAGAGAAACTAACCAATCTGACAGACCTGATTGGTTGGTTTCTCTCTACTAACAGACCTGATTGGTTGGTTTCTCTCTACTAACAGACCTGATTGGTTGGTTTCTCTCTACTAACAGACCTGATTGGTTGGTTTCTCTCTACTAACAGACCTGATTGGTTGGTTTCTCTCTACTAACAGACTTCCACATTTACAGACAACAGAGCTACATGTTTAAATTGACTGGAACTCTCCTTTAATGCAGGAGGGTCAAACTCAACTTCACTCAGCGCCAGACATTCATAGTTTGACATTTAAGCTTTTATTTAATCCAAAAAGTCAAATATCCTGGAGTGTATAACCGCTAGGGGTGCACCAATCTGACATAAAGATTGGATACCGGCCCCGATATTGACAAAATAGTTTTTTTCGTCGTTCGTCAGCAGCACGCGTGTCGCATGCGGGAAGAGTCGACCGTTAAGCCACATGGAGCGGACCAAACAGTCGGCTGTGTGGAGAGATTTCACGCTTTAATTGAGTCAAGCACATCCAAAAGCACCATGCTAATTCAATGCATTACATCTTATTCTGTCTTAGTGAGGAAGTGATGCTAGTGAGGAAGGTCTGGCGCCGTTAGTCTGCCACATGGTGAAGGAAGGCAAGGCAGCTTTATTGGTATCGCACGTTTCAGCAACAGGGAACTTCAAATTGCTTTACATAAAAATGAAAAAAATTAAATAAAACTAAAAACAAGGCAGAAGGTATACAGTTTATTATTAATTCAACAATAGTATCGGATTCAGGATCGACAGATACAAACAGCCCTGACACCAGGAATTAAAAAGTCGGATTGATGCATCCCTGGTTACCGCACCGTTGCTTGTTGTTTTTTTACATTTTTGTCACTGTTTTTGACTTGTGTTGCATTGTTGCCGACTAGAGATGGTCCGACACCATTTCTTGCTTCCCAATTCTGATACCTGGACTTGCGTATCGGCCGATACCGAGTCCTGATCCGATACCAGTGGGTCATATATATCTTATTATGTCTTAACAGCTGTGTCCTGCTCTCCCTGTATGGATGGGATGTGATTTCTATCTTTGTAGTTGGTCTGACTCGGGTTAAACTCTCAAACAATGAGATAACGCTACAGAACTTTCTTTTTTCATCCAGTTTGACAGTCAGTTATAACGGAAAAACAACATAAACTACTTTAACGTACATTTTCTTTATGGCTTTATTACGTGGTATTGGATCGGTGCATGATCTCCAGTGCTCCCCGATACTGATACCAGCGTTTTAGGCGGTATCGGTACATGTCTATTGCCGACATAAAGCCCTACATAAGTCAGCCAAAAAGGTCCTTAGCCATCATAAAAATTAGCAAAGCAATCAAAACACCTCAATGCACCTGAACACACCTCCCTGTAAGACCAGCACGCCCAGAATGCACCTGAACACACCTCCCTGTAAGACCAGCACACCTAGAACGCACCTGAACACACCTCCCTGTAAGACCAGCACACCTAGAACGCACCTGAACACACCTCCCTGTAAGACCAGCACGCCCAGAATGCACCTGAACACACCTCCCTGTAAGACCAGCACACCTAGAACGCACCTGAACACACCTCCCTGTAAGACCAGCACGTCCAGAATGCACCTGAACACACCTCCCTGTAAGACCAGCACGTCCAGAATGCACCTGAACACACCTCCCTGTAAGACCAGCACGTCCAGAATGCACCTGAACACACCTCCCTGTAAGACCAGCACGCCCAGAATGCACCTGATCTCCCAAAGCTTGTAGGACATTCCAGCTGACGGACATACGTACCCATGCCGTGTGCTCCTTCAGGTAACAGCCCCGGTACTCGATGGTGTTTGGGTGGCGAAGTTTCTGCAGGAACTTCACCTCTTTAATGATGTCCTGCCATTTCTGCACATCAACACAACACTCATTAGGCACAGATTGTTATGATAAGAGAAATAGTTGAATTATGAATTACTAGACCCTTTATCATGTTATTCATCAAACGTCTCTCTTTGTCAAGACATGCAGTGAGAAAGAAATGACTTGTGTTGAGAAGGTAGAGGATAAAGTGAACTCATATTTATCCGCAATTCAGGGAAGAATATGGGTGTAACTCCCCGATGTGAGGAGAGGGCAGATTTGAGTCGCGCATGCGTCACTTTGAGACAAGTAGTTAACTTGATGCTAACGAGAGACTTCTGTAACGTCTGAAGTAGCCTCCGAGATGCTAACGAGAGACTTCTGTAACGTCTGAAGTAGCCTCCGAGATGCTAACGAGAGACTTCTGTAACGTCTGAAGTAGCCTCCGAGATGCTAACGAGAGACTTCTGTAACGTCTGAAGTAGCCTCCGAGATGCTAACGAGAGACTTCTGTAACGTCTGAAGTAGCCTCCGAGATGCTAACGAGAGACTTCTGTAACGTCTGAAGTAGCCTACTACTTAACGAAGTTGGTTCACTGCTAGCTTAGCTACAAGTTAGCATCAAACACAACAAAGGCTGTCAGTTGAATGGTGTGTTGAGCTAACGTTAGCATCAATCAACCATAGATAGCTACAACGTTTCTGAAATGATTTCCATCTTCTGTTATTGTTTGTAATGAGAAAACTTTATTATTTCATGGATTTCACAAATCTCAGTATGACCGTTATGCTGTAAACTGTTTAAATCTGAGCATGCACGACTCACATCTGCACTCTCCTCCCATTGTGTAGTGACAATGACAATACAGATGTGAATTTTAAAAGCCAGCCACTTTTGAACCAACTGAAAGAGTTAATCAGTAGCTGGTGAACATTTTGTTGCTTACGTGAGAAAATCTAAATGTTTTTATTTAGAAAGAAAGGGGTTTTCAGATTTTAAAAGGAGGACATTTTAATATCTAAAAAGGGTGTTACCTCGTTTGTCTGCTTGCCGCTGTACGACATTTTCTTAATGGCCACCACCTCATTGTTGCGCACATCTCGGGCCTGTTGGATGACAGAAACACAATGACCAGAACATTAAAAACACTCGAGACCGGGGCCACATTCAGCCCAGACGTAACTTAGCAACTAGAGCAGGTTCACAGTTGTATTTTGAGGTTGTACCAGAATAGATTGCTATGGATTTTCTAAAAACACCATTATTTTGTTGCACTGCACATTGCTGCAGATCCTGTTTTTACCCTGTGTGTTTAGGTCTCTAGTTTTATCTCCAGAGTGAGACGTCTCTCTAGTTTTATCTCCAGAGTGAGACGTCTCTCTAGTTTTATCTCCAGAGTCAGACGTCTCTCTAGTTTTATCTCCAGAGTGAGACGTCTCTCTAGTTTTATCTCCAGAGTGAGACGTCTCTCTAGTTTTATCTCCAGAGTGAGACGTCTCTCTAGTTTTATCTCCAGAGTGAGACGTCTCTAGTTTTATCTCCAGAGTGAGACATCTCTCTAGTTTTATCTCCAGAGTGAGACATCTCTCTAGTTTTATCACCAGAGTGAGACATCTCTCTAGTTTTATCTCCAGAGTGAGACATCTCACTAGTTTTATCTCCAGAGTGAGACATCTCTCTAGTTTTATCTCCAGAGTGAGACGTCTCTAGTTTTATCTCCAGAGTGAGACATCTCTCTAGTTTTATCTCCAGAGTGAGACATCTCTCTAGTTTAACAAGTGAGACAGACGACACCCACCCAAAGGTGAAGCTGTTGTTCAGACACAACAGGACCAAAGACAGACAGACAGACAGACAGACAGACAGACAGGACTCTCTACGTCTCTACTCACGAAGTACACGGCTCCGAAGCTGCCGTGGCCGATCTCACGGAGGTCGGCGAACAGCTTCTCCGGGTCATCTTTGCAGAAAAGGTCGGCCACCTCGGGGTCTTTGATGCTGCCCGACCGTGCACTCGAGGGCATGGCCAGGGCCTGGAACACAGCGCAGAGGTTAAAGGTCAGGACAGAGACACAGCAGGAACACGTTAGACCGCGTTATCACCACTAAGGTCGCCCCTAGGCGGCGGCGGCGGGCTTTGTGTCATGTGAGCGGCGGCTAGGAGAATCATCACCGTACGGTGTGATCACAACAAAATATCTTTGATTTTAGACATACTGCGATTGTTATTACCGTGTTTTCCAACTTCAAATTATGTCTTTAAAGCAACAATTGGAAAGAAAGAATGACACACACACACAGTTTCTTCCCTTTCTCAACATGTGTACTTAGGTACAGGTACTTGTACTTACTAAGTACTGGACTGAATGTACTTAGTTCATTCCACCGCTACGATTCAGTAACATTTCAGGAATTTTAACAGTGATCATGTTGTTGTTTCAGCGCCGTGGTGACAGGAGACAGTCTTTATCTCCCAGGACGATCTATCAGGGACAGAAAGCAGCCGACGAGCTGGGACACGCAGAGGAATCAGGACGTTGACTGTGGAGGCGAGAGAGTCCCAGACTAGGGCTGCAAGACGGGAGAAACGGGTGCAATAATGTTGTTGAATATCCTGATGATGATATTTGCGATAGATAATCAGATATTAAAGTGCAACAGCCGAGGCTGCTTTGTGCACGAAGCTGAATGTAAAAATCATAACTAGTGTGTTGGGGGGGGGGGGATTGATACAGCATAGTATCATGATAGTGGCAATCCTGTATCAATACACAGGCGCCAAATATGGATCTATTATTATATATTATATTCTGTACGTGTTGGTCAGTTTGTCTGCTTGACAATCCCATTTTGCATATATATAAAAATTACTCATTTGAGATTTGGTTGAAAAATAAGGGAAGAATATTGCTAATAAGCTTCGGGCATGAAAAGAAATCTTCACATCAATTTAATTACATGCATGACACGCGTGTGCTGAGAGGAATCTGAAGATCAGAGCAGCAGAAAGCCCGACCGACAGCGCCACGGTACTTCACCGCCCACCTCAAATCAAAGATCCGTATGAAAACATCCATGAAGAGAAGAGTCAAGCTGAGCTTCAAAATAAATCATCCGACTAAATCACCCCCCCCCCCGAATCTGTAATCTCAGCCTGCACACTGAGCCGTGGTTACTGACAAGAGCAACGTGGTTGTATAATGGGGTTAATGTAGCTGCTCGTCTCTGAGTGTCAGCTGGCGCCCGGAGGAGCGCTGGCTACACAACGCGGCCTCTGTGACTCTGCAAATACATGGAAACACGCCGCCGAGGTCTCTGATTAACACAGTACAGGGAGGCGGGTTCAGCCTAAAGCTCTGCTCATGGTTCCTGGTTCAACGCACAAGTGCTAGACAAGGAGACGGATTCCCACCCTCCCTCCGAGAAATGAAGAACAAAAAGTGAGTCAAAAAGTGATTTAAAAAAGTGTTGAAAGCGTCAAAATTGTTCATTCTCAGTTTTGACCTGGGAGGACAACACAAGAGTTAAAAAAAATGTGACGGACAGAAACGCCTAGAGCAAGAACAGCTCACCGCGTATAAAAAAAGAGCAAAGTGTGAGTCCCAAATGAGTGGGAACGTATGAACGGGCCGCCATGACGGTCTGGCTTTGTATTTCCGGAGAAACCAGACCCACGTGACACGTTGGTCCAATCAGCTGCCGTCGGCATCGCTCCGGTGTGTCCTGACGTCTTATTTCTGACCAACTCGGTGAGGCGGTCAGTCGCCTGGTGGGTGCGTCACGGCCTTAAGTCTTCCACAAAGCTACAAAAACACTGCAACGTCAATGAATACGTGTGGAACTGTTACTGTAGTAGAGTTTACATGCTAGTGGTTACAATCTGGATGAAAGAATCCCAAATTTCTGATGTAGAAACTTTTAAAAAACGGGTCAAATTTGACCTCAGGACATCAGGAGGGTTAAAGATCGGTTCTTTTCTCACCTGACTGTCGGTCTCATCCACACCTGTCGGCTTTTGGGGATGTTTTTTAATCGTTGCTCTTTTATCATCTATGTAGCTAGAGATGTATGCAAGAAGACAAGGATGTTCTCTAATTGGTCGACTCGCTCCACCGGCGGAGACAGCTGCTCAACACCACAGCTAAGTTGAATAAATCGGACACGTGAGCGGGGATTTGGAGATCACGCACATACAAGCAGGTAAATATATCAAATGTTCTTTTCCTACACCCTTCTCAATGCGTTGGTAGATTTTATTCCAATTTGGACAGGGTGGGGGGGGATCACCAGATGCCTCCCGATACGATATCACAATATTTATGCCACGATACGATATTATTGCCATTTTAAACATAATGAAATATTCTGCGATATATTGCAATTTATTACCTTTTTTCCATCTTCTAATTTTCCCCCAATTTCTAATGACGTACCCAAAAGGAAACTTATCAACATCTGTTTCATCTAAAAAACATTTCTCTGTACTCCCTTTAATTTTATTGCAGCAAAATGGGATTGTCAAGAAAAACTGACCAACACATATATAGTATACATAATATATATAATATACATATGTATAAAATATAATGAAAGATCCATACTTGGCATCCGTGTATCGATACAGGATTGCCACTGAAAATATCACGATAATATGCTGTATTGATCCCCCCCCAAAAACCCTACTAGTGGCGATGGATATAACACATGCCTTTGGTGTGGGAGACTCAGGTTCAATTCTCATTCTCACTGCGAGACATCAACCAATGTGTCCCTGAGCAAGGCACTTAACCCTCGTGTTGTCTTCCCTTCCGGGACCTTCTCGTGTCCCTCGGGTCAAACTGACCCGGGACTTATTTGGGGTTTTAAAACCAATTCTGAAATAATATTTTACTTCATAATCTATCAACAAATAGTCTTTATCTCCATTTCCAGCAGCTGAGATAACATCTATGTTCAGGGAATGAATCAGTCTCTACTAGAACACTATTAAAGATGGAAGTGGGGTTCGTTTTTATCATCAGGTTATAATTCATGTTAAAAATCACTATGGAAACAACATAAGTGTCATATCCAGAATAATGATCTGAGTCAGGAATACATGTTTATCTCAGGAAATAAGGTAAGGTGCTGATTTCAGGTAGAAAACATGGAACTGGGACCATTTTACTTCTTATAAAAATTAGAAATGGGTCAATTTGACCTGAATACGATACAAGGGTTATTAATCTCTAGTCGCTCCAGAGGCGTGTGACCTCTGGCTTATGTAGCAATCGTGAGTTGCTTTGGATAAACGGGTCAGCTAAATGACATGTGATGTGATGTAATCGTGGATTACCAAGAGACAGCTGAGTATGTCTCCGTGATTCAGTCTTCCAGACACTTCCAGGAATAACGAGTATGAATTTAGAAAACGGAAGCAGTACTTCTCCTTTAAACAGACTTTTGGCTGAAGGACTTCTTATTAAGGAGTGTGTGTTACATTACCGTATTTCTACTCCTGTAAAAGATCTCAATACTTCTTCCAGTGCTGTACACAAGGAAATGATTCAAGCACTCGTTCCTCAGCTACTGTATAAGCTTTAGTAAGTATTAGGCTGTCGTAGTATTACATAGTTGTTGCTGAAGGAACATTTGAATGCAGGAGTTGTAACGTTGCTACAACAAAGTATTTACAGCGTAGTGTTGGTAACGTTACTTTAACTGAATACTTCCTCCAGTCAGGATGCTAACGTTAGCCAACTGAATGGATACATTAGAAACGACTGTTGGCTGCAGGGTTTGACCCTGATTTGGCCCCCGGTGCGTTTTAGACTAGATTTTAAGATTTTATTGTTCGTTTTTAAGGCGTTAAATGATCTCGCCCCGGAGGATCTGGCTGAAATTTTAACTTTGCGGGACCACAATCGGTCGTTGAGTTCTTCAAATCAGCGAGTTGTGGAAGTCCCAAGGTCCAGGTGTAAAGGGTGTGTGTGTGTGTGTGTGGGGGGGGGTCAGGCTTTTGCAGGTGCTGCCCGAGACTCTGGAACAACTCCCCCCCCCCTCTCCTGATATACGCACTATTACAGATGTAGACCTTTTTAGGTCCAAACTCAAAACGTATCCGTGTAGTCTGGCTTTTAACACGTAGGATGGGACGGTTTCATTCTGTTGCTAGGCAACCTTTTCTGATTTTACTGTTTTCTATGTGCATTTTTTCTATTGTATGATGTGTTTTTACTCTCTGATGTGAAGCACTTTGGAGACCTGCTGGTTGCTGTAAAGTGCTATATAAATACATTTTGACAGATTGACTGATTTAAACAAGTATTTCTCATTTTACTGAAGGCCTCTAAAAGCATAATCAAAGACCACTGGGCGTCCGCGGACCCAGGTTGAGGCAAGAAGGGATACAGCTACGGACGTTGAGACACCAAAACGACTAGTTAGTTTAGGGAAAAGATCGCGTTTTGGATTAAAACTCTCCCAAGGAACGAACACGCTGTCCTCGGCGAAAGTATTAAATATATTATTATATTATTCCCATATTCTGCTTAACATCCGGCCGTAGCTGTATCCCTTCCAGCCACAACCCCGGACCCAAGACTTGAAGTGGGGCAGCACGATGTGAGGAAGATATCCAATTGTGATTATTTGGACTGATATTGCTCCTGTACTATGACTCACTTTGGAGGGAGTGATCCATTTTGTGTCGTTATTCTCATTTTCATTCAAACAATATTAAAATGGAAATGATTATTGTGGGATTTTTGGGATGTTGTGCACCAAACAAAGATGTTTTCTTACGTCTGAAGGACACGATTGGAAGTTTGACACATAACGACTTAAAAAAATAATGCCCCCCCCTCCCCCTGCAATATGGATATTACACTAGTCCATATTGCGATATTGATAAAATTGCGATTAATTGTGCAGCCCTAGTTAGAAGCCGCCCCCACCCCCTGTAAAAGCTAACAATCTAACTGAATCTAGCATCACTTAGCAAGCTAACAAGCTAACTGAATGTAGCTTCATTTAGCAAGCTAACTGAATGAAGCCTCGCTTAGCAAGCTAACTGAATGAAGCCTCGCTTAGCAAGCTAACTGAATGAAGCCTCGCTTAGCAAGCTAACAAGCTAACTGAATGTAGCATCACTTACCGCGGCTTATTGTGGTTCCGCTCCGGAACGAAAAACAACCGTTAGCAGCCGAGCTAGCGAGCCTCTCTCCTCATAGCCCGGGTCTCCTCTCTCGGCGGATAATCAACACGACGTCGGTCTCATTTCCACCAAAAAGTCCCGACACTGAAGTTAATAAACGGTTTGCTGGTTCAAACAGAAACTCGTCGGTTGCCCTCGTTAGCTCGCGTTCCTAGCCTTAGCTAATTGGCTAGCTTAGCTAGCTTGGATAGCTTGAGCTAACGGTAACATTAGCGGTTCTCCGGGGTGTGGCTGATGTTTCTCCGCGAGGACCCACTCCCAAACATCCTGTCCCGTCACACCTGGCTGCGTTCAAATATCCTCTAAAAACCCGACTTAAAGTCCGCGCCCCATCCCGACGTGTGCCTTGTTTCTTAAACCGTTTTTGTTCTTTGCTAAATACAAGATGGCACAGACTAGTGGGGCGGGACCTGAAGTGTTGACCGGAAGCTGTTTTGTTCTATTTCCGGTGAGGTTTCCGCTTCACAAATAAAAGGGTATAAATAAATTGACCTAGATAATATTAATAATCCAGTACAAACGCTCGAAGGCTTGATTTAATACTTTCTTTCTTCTTCTTCTTTTTACGATAATGTAATGTCGGCCACGTGTTGTAATGTTGAGCCACCGCCATTAACATCAGAGGTGAGATCATCAGACACTGAAGAAATCTACAGACACAAATACACAAAGTGTAGTAAAGTATTTATTTCTTCCCACTAGTCTGACAGAAGTCATGTTATATTAGCAACAGTACGAAACACGTTTTAATATCCATACGCATATATTCCTTCACACAGTGTGTCAGGCGGGCTCTTAAAGCAGTGATGTAATCAGCCAAAGGTTAAGTGAATGCGACATCTAGTTACACACACACACACACACACACACACACACAGACAGAGACACACACACACAGACAGAGACACAGACAGACAGAGACACAGACAGACACACACACACAGAGACACAGACAGACAGAGACACACACACACACACAGACAGACAAAGACACAGACAGACACACACATACAGAGACACACACACACACAGACACACACACACACAGACAGAGACACAGACACACACAGACAGACAGAGACACACACACAGACAGAGACACAGACAGACACACACACACACACACACACAGAGACACAGACAGACAGAGACACACACACACACACAGACAGACAAAGACACAGACAGACACACACACACATACAAAGACACAGACAGACACACACACAAAGACACAGACAGACACACACATACAGACACACACACAGACAGACAGAGACAGACAGACACAGAGACACAGACAGACATCTATTTAAACATCTTTTACTGCACCTGCTGCACATCAACGGGGTAAATATAATATAATAAATCTTTCTTATCAGAAACACTTTGTGTAAAACATATTGTCTGATTGTCAAATAATTCAAAGTGCAGCTATAAACCAGACACATGAAACCAAAACCACTAAGTTAATATTTCATCTTTATTGCATTCTCCAGCAAAGTTAATATAATAATAATAAATCCTTCATACGTTATGCCACATATTATCCAAAGTTAAAAACAACATATGAACATGTACAGCGCCTTGCAAAAGTATTCGGCCCCCTTGAACTTTTCAACCTTTTTCCACATTTCAGGCTTCAAACATAAAGATATAAAAATGAGCACTTGTAAAAAATAAAAATCTGAATCAGAAATACTCTATTGATCCCTGAAGGGAAACTGTGTGTTGCAGTTGCACAAATAGTAGAAATACCAGAGTAGAAATATAAATAAAGAAATATAAGGAGTGCGGATATGTAAGGTATTTACATAGTTAAAGGGATGTTATGATACAGCATTTACATAATTAACATAATTAAGGAGTTGCAATGGTGAAAAGTAATAATAATAATATAATAATAATAATGTAACAGTTGAGTATTGCACACATTTCAGGCCCGTTTTATTGCACAAAACAGATAATATTGTCCAGTTTCAACCCCTCTAAGTGTGTGTGTGTGTGTGTGTGTGTGTGTGTGTGTGTCAGACACTTAGAGGAGGAGTTATAAAGTCTGATTGCCACAGGCAGGAATTACTTCCTGTGGCGCTCTGTGGTGCATTTTGGGAGAATGAGTCTATCACTGAAAGTTCTCCTGTGATGTAGCAGCGAGCCATGGAGGGGGTGCGAGACATTGTCCAAGATGGCATGTGGTCCGGACAGCGTCCTCCTCTCTGACACCCCCCACAGAGAGTCCAGATCCACCCCCCACCCCCATGACATCACTGGCTTTGCGGACCAGTTTGTTGAGTCTGTTGGCGTCTGCTACCCTCAGCCTGCTGCCCCAGCATGCAACTGCAAAGAGGATAGCACTGCCCCCCCCGCTCCCCCAGTCTCAAAACATCCTCAGCATGGTCCTGAAGATGTTGAAGGACCTCAGCCTCCTCAGAAAATAGAGACGCTTTGGCCCTTCCTGTAGAGGGCTGGAGTGTTCTTGGCCCAGTCCAGTTTATAGTCCAAGTGCCCTCCCAGGTATTTGTAGTCCTCCACAATGTCCACACTGACCCCCTGGATGGAAACAGGGCTCACTGCTGCCTTCGCTCTCCTTAGATCCACCACCAGCTCCTTAGTCTTTGTCACGTTGAGCTGTAGATGGTTCTGCTCACTCCATGTGACAAAGTCCCCCACAACTCTGTCCTCAGCCTCGTCCCCCTCGCTGATACATCCAACCACAGCAGAGTCATCAGAAAACTTCTGAAGATGGCAGGACTCTGTGTGGTAGTTGGAGTCTGTGGTGTAGATGGTGAAGAGGAAGGGAGAGAGGACAGTCCCCTGTGGGGCCCCGGTGGGGCCCCGGTGTTGCTGACCACGCTGTCTGACACACAGTGTTGCAGGCGCACATACTGTGGTCTGCCAGTCAGGTAGTCAACAATCCAGGACACGAGGGGGGGGGATCCACCTGCATCGCTGTCAGCTTCTCACCCAGCAGTGCCGGCCGGGTGGTGTTGGAAGCACGGGGAAGTAAAAAAACAGACCAGAGGCATGATGTGGGAGGTCAGAATTTTCACTTGTAAAAAATAAAATGTGCACCTGCAAAAAAATAAAAATGTGCACCTGCAAAAAATAAAATTTGCACTTGCAAAAATAAAAAAATGTGCACTTGCAAAAATAAAAAAATGTGCACTTGCCGTTGGGGCTGGTAGGGGAACTGGAGGGGGTCCAGGGGAGGTCTCACCATGGGCCGCAGTTGTTCCAGAACCAGTCTCTCCAGGGTCTTCATGATGTGGGAGGTCAGAATGTGCACTTGCAAAAAATAAAAAATGTGCACTTGTAAAAAATAAAAATTTGCACTTGCAAAAAATAAAATTTGCACCTGCAAAAAATAAAAATGTGCACCTGCAAAAAATTAAAAATGGGCACTTGCAAAAAATTAAAAATGTGCACCTGCAAAAAATTAAATGTGCACCTGCAAAAAATTAAAAATGGGCACTTGCAAAAAATTAAAAATGGGCACTTGCAAAAAATTAAAAATGTGCACTTGTAAAAATAAAAAAATGTGCACTTGCCGTTGGGGCTGGTAGGCGAACTGGAGGGGGTCCAGGAGAGGTCTCACCATGGGCCGCAGCTGTTCCAGAACCAGTCTCTCCAGGGTCTTCATGATGTGGGAGGTCAGAATGAACACTTGTAAAAAATAAAAAATGAGCACTTGCAAAAATGAAAAATGTGCACTTGTAAAAAATGAAAAATGTGCACTTGCAAAAAATAAAATGTGCACTTGCAAAAAATAAAATGTGCACTTGCAAAAAATAAAATGTGCACTTGTAAAATATAAAATTTGCACTTGTAAAAAATAGAAAATGTGCACTTGCAAAAAATAAAATTTGCACTTGCAAAAAATAAAAAATGTGCACTTGCCGTTGGGGCTGGTAGGGGAACTGGAGGGGGTCCAGGAGAGGTCTCACCATGGGCCGCAGTTGTTCCAGAACCAGTCTCTCCAGGGTCTTCATGATGTGGGAGGTCAGAATGAACACTTGCTAAAAATAAAATGTGTACTTGCAAAAAATGAAAATGTGCACCTGCAAAAAATAAAATTTGCACCTGCAAAAAATGAAAATGAGCACTTGTAAAAAATGAAAAATGTGCACTTGTAAAAAATGAAAAATGTGCACTTGTAAAAAATGAAAAATGTGCACTTGTAAAAAATGAAAAATGTGCACTTGTAAAAAATGAAAAATGTGCACTTGTAAAAAATGAAAAATTTGCACTTGTAAAAAATGAAAAATGTGCACTTGTAAAAAATGAAAAATGAGCACTTGTAAAAAATGAAAAATGAGCACTTGTAAAAAATGAAAAATGTGCACTTGTAAAAAATGAAAAATTTGCACTTGTAAAAAATGAAAAATTTGCACTTGCAAAAAATGAAAAATTTGCACTTGCAAAAAATGAAAAATATGCACTTGCAAAAAATAAAGTTTGCACTTGCAAAAAATAAAGTTTGCACTTGCAAAAAATAAAGTTTGCACTTGCAAAAAATAAAGTTTGCACTTGCAAAAAATAAAGTGTGCACTTGTAACAATTAAAAAATGTGCACTTGTAACAATTAAAAAATGTGCACTTGTAAAAATTAAAAAATGTGCACTTGCCGTTGGGGCTGGTAGGCGAACTGGAGGGGGTCCAGGAGAGGTCTCACCATGGGCCGCAGCTGTTCCAGAACCAGTCTCTCCAGGGTCTTCATGATGTGGGAGGTCAGAATGAACACTTGCTAAAAATAAAAAATGTGCACTTGCAAAAAATAAAAAATGTGCACTTGCAAAAAATAAAATGTGCACTTGTAAAAAATAAAAAATTTGCACCTGCAAAAAATAAAATTTGCACCTGCAAAAAATAAAATTAGCACTTGTAAAAAATAAAAAATTTGCACCTGCAAAAAATAAAATTTGCACCTGCAAAAAATAAAATTTGCACCTGCAAAAATGAAAATGTGCACTTGCAAAAAATAAAATGTGCACTTGTAAAATATAAAATTTGCACTTGTAAAAAATAGAAAATGTGCACTTGCAAAAAATAAAATTTGCACTTGCAAAAAATAAAAAATGTGCACTTGCCGTTAGGGCTGGTAGGGGAACTGGAGGGGGTCCAGGAGAGGTCTCACCATGGGCCGCAGCTGTACCAGAACCAGTCTCTCCAGGGTCTTCATGATGTGGGAGGTCAGAATGAACACTTGTAAAAAATAAAATTTGCACTTGCAAAAAATAAAAATGTGCACTTGTAGAGAAATATCCGCACACACATGATCTGAATTTGAAGTCACACAAAGAAAAAAAAACAAGAGCTTGTCAAAAAAAAATTAAAAAAAAAAAAATCAGAATTTGTAAATTTAAATTGTGTTTGTGACGCGAGCGCACGTCGCTGCGATGATTCCAGTTTGTAATTAGCGAGTTGTGATGAAAAATGAACCCAAGAAAAAAAGTACACGAGTAAATGTTGGCTTGAAGCTTTCATTGTGTTCATGCAAATATCAATCTTCACATTTCTGAATATTTTCTACAAATTTCAGTTTTACACATTCAGATTTTTTTACAACTTTGTTATTTTTGTGTGACTTCAGATTCAGATTCACGTGTGCGAATATTTTTTACAAGCGTAAATTTTAACATACAAGTAAAGATTTTTTTCTCACCTTTTGCACCATATTTACTATTTCTAATGAACCTGATGCAGAAACCCCGGATAAACCTTTTACCGGCTTCTTCTGGTCCTCTTCAGGTTCTTTGGGTCATTCAAATAATTCAAAGTTAACTGCTCCTAGAAACAAGAAGTAAGAAATCAAAACAACCATAACCTTTGTATAACCTTTATTTCATCCAGCACAGTACATTTAACATTTTATTTCATCTCTCTGTTGAGTGGATGGTTTGGTGCTGAGATAGAGCTGTGTATCATGGGCGTAGGAGTGGAAACTGAGACCACGTTGCCAGATGACCTGACCGAGCCAGTCCAGTACAGATAAAAGTTCAGTGGCTAGTGTGCTGGTGGAGTCCACATAGATATTAAAGTTACTAAGGAGGAGTATGGAAGGAGACCTGGAGCAGACAGAGGTGAGTAGCTCAGATAGCTCAGACATGAAGGTGGTGAAGGCTTTAGGGGGACAGTATAAGGACAATCTGAAGTGGAGCTGACCCAGATGGACT
This sequence comes from Percina caprodes, assembly GCA_013375575.1. Classification (NCBI taxonomy): domain Eukaryota; kingdom Metazoa; phylum Chordata; class Actinopteri; order Perciformes; family Percidae; genus Percina; species Percina caprodes. The sequence goes on from JABXJD010000186.1 coordinate 79,078, forward strand.
GAACGCAAAGCATTCCAGAGAGGAGACATTAGAGACTGAAAGCTTTTTGACCAGGAAGTCCATCTGGTGTGTCACAGCCAGCCCACTCCACGGCCCTACACAGGTTATTACTCTGCATCAACCAGCAGATCCTGAACGTTGCCCGAGGTGTCGCCAGAGAGAATGGCGGCCTGGACAGCAGCACCGTACGCCACCACCTCGTCTGGGTTGATGCTCTTGTTCAGCTCTCTGCCGTTGAAGAAATCCTGCAGGAGTTTCTGGATTTTGGGGATTCGAGTGGAGCCTCCGACCAGGACGATGTTGTGGACCTGCGCCTTGTCCAATTTGGCGTCCCTCAGGGCTTTCTCCACCGGCTCCAATGTTCCCCTGAACAGGTCGGAGCACAGCTCCTCAAAGCGAGCCCTGGTAATGGAGGCGTAGAAGTCAACGCCATCACTCAGGGAATCGATCTCGATGCTGGCCTGCGAGCTGGAGGACAGGGTCCTCTTGGCCCTCTCGCACGCTGTGCGCAGCCTCCTCAGGGCTCTCTTGTTCTGGCTGATGTCCTTCTTGTGTTTCCTCTTGAACTCCTCCATGAAGTGGTTGACCATGCGGTTGTCAAAGTCTCCTCCACCCACGTGTGTGTCTACAGTGGTGGATTTGACTTCAAAGATACCGTCTTCGATGGTCAGGATGGACACGTTGGAGGTGCCACCGCGCAGTTTGAAGATCAGGACGTTGCGTTCTCCCAACTCGCTTTTGTCCAGACCGTACGCGATGGCGGCCGCCGTCGGCTCGTTGATGATCCTCAGGACGTTCAGTCCTGCGATGACGCCTGCGTCTTTAGTCGCCTGACGCTGGGAGTCGTTAAAGTACGCAGGGACTGTGATGACCGCGTTAGACACCTTTTGGCCGAGGTAGGCCTCGGCAATCTCCTTCATCTTCACCAGCACCATGGAGGAAATCTCCTCAGGGTTGAAGGCTTTCTTCTCCCCTTTATATTCTACTTCAATTTTGGGCTTCCCTCCATCTCCGACCACCTTAAAGGGCCAGTGCTTCATGTCCGCCTGCACCACTGGATCATCAATCTTTCTTCCAATCAGCCTCTTGGCGTCAAACACGGTGTTGCTGGGGTTCAGAGCCACCTGGTTCTTGGCTGCGTCGCCAATGAGCCTCTCGGTGTCGGTGAACGCCACATAGCTGGGCGTGGTCCTGTTGCCCTGGTCGTTGGCGATGATTTCTACTTTTCCGTGCTGGAAAATGCCCACACAGGAGTAGGTGGTGCCCAGGTCGATGCCGATTGCTACGCCTTTAACTGCAGACATCTTGGTTGTGTCCTAACAAGAATCAGAATAGCAATAATAAGTACATTTATGGTGAGTGTCCATATACGCGTTGTTTCCACGGATGGGATCGCCCCGCTTCCCCAGCATTGCCCCCTAATGAGTTTTCCACCAGTTTATCTTCACTGACAAGCAAAGAAAACAACGTCAACCCTTCTACAACTGCAATGGCTGCATCTGATTGGACGCGTCACGTGGGTCTGGTTGCGGCTCGGTCAGAATACGATCTCGTATTTTACAAAAATAATTCTCGGAAACGTTTCTGAAAACATTTTAAGCGAGAAATAGGTTACGCAGCAGTTGCTGAATCTGTCTTAGTTTCAGATCGACAAAGGTCAGTTTAAAAGATCGCGATGCTACCAGAATGCATTGCACGGATGCTCCTATAGAAATGAAGGGGAAGCCGGGAAATGACGCTGACAATGGACACACACCATTATGTGGAATTTGCCTTGGTGGTTGGTGCACACATTAACAAACAAATAAAATAAAACAAAATATGAATAAACAATAATTACAGAAAACAAATATATACTATACATCCAAAAGAACATTTGCGTAAGAAAAAAAGAGGCTGAATGGGTTGAGTGCAAAATTTGCAATAGTACAACCCAGTGCCAAAGCCTGGAAAAGGGCATCGTAACCGGCTGCACAATCTCCCCCCTTCTCTTCGTCAAGGGAATGAACCTCATCAACCTCAAGAGCTGCAGAGAAGAAAGCCCAGGGTCCAAAAATGGAGTCAGGCATCAGACAACGCGCAATAAGAGGTTACATGGACAACCTCACCGTGACGACCACAACCCATCTGGAGGCAAGGTGGAGGAAGGCAAGAAACAGTGACAGAAGAGAATGATTTAAGAAGAGGTACAGAACCTGGAAGAGGAAAGACGAAGGTCGAGGGAAGTGGAATTGGCTTCCCAAGAAGCCTCGAGCAAGTGGGATCTTCCCGAGAGGAAGTTCACCTGGATGGACCTATGGCGACTGGAGCCATTCCACATCTCCTTCCTGCTGAGATCTGACTCACTCCCAATCCCCAATAAACTTGCACAAGTGGGGCATGAAAGAGGACCCATTGTGCAAGCTCTGTGGGGAGAGGGGCACCATGGCACACATCCTGTCCTGGTGTAACAAAGCACTCACCCGAGGAATGTACAGAAGGCGCCACGACAAGGTGCTCATGACACTCACCTTAGAGCAGTAGAGGGAAAACAAACGCCAAACATCTCAGGAAAACAACATCTATCCAGTTTGTAAGGGAGGGGGGCAAGCCACCAACAGCTAAAACCAGAATTGGTCCACTACAAAAGGCCCAATCATGGGAAATGAAGGTCGACCTGGGAGGACGGCTGCGGTTCCCCCGGGTAGTCCAGACCACCCTGAGAGACGTGTGTGACTCCAAAAATCTCACATTTACCAACCAAACGTACAGCGAAAGACCGTCCTGCCAACCTGTATCCATTTTTTTGGGCCACTTTAGGCTTTTAATGACAGGACAGCTGAAGAAGTGAAAGGGGGGAGAGAGGGAGAGGGGGGAGAATGACATGCAGCAAAGGGTTGAGGTCGGAGTCGAACCCTGGCTCGCTGCGTCAAGGAGTAAACCCCCCCCTCTCTCTATAGTAATGGGAAAATTACATTTAAGCAATGCTTTTCATATTAATTATTCATAAGATCTCCAATGCCTCTCAGAGTTTATGACTCCTGTATCTGTCCTCAGTGTGTCCTCCTTGTAGGAGTCATTTGTTATGGCTTTGCATTTTCCCTCCAAGGACAAAAGGCAAACAGTCTGACAGAAACAGCTGTCTGGAGCCGTGTTTATCATAGCAGGTCCCAGGTCCCAGGTCGAGACCAGAGCCGATCCAGAGAGACGAGATGTTCCTTTCTCAGCTAAGATAGAATGACCGGTAAATAAAATTGACCCACAAGAGACGGATGCAAAAACATAACAGGTCCAACTGTCTGCCTGAGATCATTACTTCTTCTGTTTAAGATTAGACTGTAGACTGGCCCGGGATATAAAGTGGTGTATTACTGGTTGGATGAACACAGGACTCGTCACTCTGTCACTTTGTGAAAACTTTGATTGTTCTCTGCAGAAAACCATTAACCTTCACTGAAGACTAAGCGCTGACTCAGTCTGCAGCGTCTTTCTTCTGTTTCAACAGAGTCTCACTTCCAACAAATTCCTCTCTCGCTGGACAAGAAACTTCCATCCATCCATCCATCCACCTACCTACCTATCTCCATATCTGTACATATCTATCCATCCATCCATCTACCTACATATCTATCCATCCATCCATCCATCCACCTACCTACCTACCTCCATATCTGTACATATCCATCCATCCATCTACCTACATATCTCCATATCTATCCATCCATCCATCCATCCATCTACCTACATATCTATCCATCCATCCATCCACCTACCTACATATCTCCATATCTATGTACATATCTATCCATCCATCCACCCATCTCCATATCCATCCATCCATCTATCTCCATATCCATCAGTCTCCATATATCAATCTACCTACCTACATATCTCCATATTTATATATCCATCCATCCACATATCTATCTCCATATCCATCTATCTCCAAATCCATCCATCCATCTCTATCTATCTATCTATCCATCTATATATACATACACATGCGTGCGCTCTACCAACTGAGCTCTTTGGGCACCTTTTAACATTTTAACATCAATGTACGCTGGAACACACACACACACACACACACACACACACACACACACACACACACACACACACAGAGTTGTGTACAGTGTGCGCAGACTAATTTCTAGAATAAAGTTTTTGTCCATTTGAAGATGAGGGGAGAACATTTCTGTTTGATTTCATTAAAAGTAAAGTTGAGCTTTGCTGTTGGCTTCACGACAGAGAGTGTGTGTGTGTGTGCGTGTGTGTGCGTGTCAGTGATTATTGAATTTATTGCAAAATTGAGTTGTCAATAAAGAAGGAAGCACAAGCACCTTGTTTATTGATTTATTTATTCATTTATTTGCATTTTTGTTTTAAATGATATTATCTGTTAATGTGTGGTTGTTAGTTGACATTATTATTACTATAATAGCTGATCTGTATTTGCTCTGTTTGTGGAATAAAGAAGAAGAAGAAGAAGAAGAAGAAGAAGAAGAAGAAGACCACTCCATTCGCTCTGTCACTACACAATGGGAGGAGAGTGCAGATCTGAGTCGTGCATATTCAGATTTAAACGATTTACGGCATAACTGTCATACTGAAATTAGTGAAATCCATGAAATAATAAAGTTATCATTAAAACAACAGAAGATGGAAATCATTTCAGAAACGTTGTAGCTATCTATGGTTGATTGATGCTAACGTTAGCTCAACACGCCATTCAACTGACAGCCTTTGTTGTGTTTGATGCTAACTTGTAGCTAAGCTAGCAGTGAACCAACTTCGTTAAGTAGTAGGCTACTTCAGACGTTACAGAAGTCTCTCGTTAGCATCTCGGAGGCTACTTCAGACGTTACAGAAGTCTCTCGTTAGCATCTCGGAGGCTACTTCAGACGTTACAGAAGTCTCTCGTTAGCATCTCGGAGGCTACTTCAGACGTTACAGAAGTCTCTCGTTAGCATCTCGGAGGCTACTTCAGACGTTACAGAAGTCTCTCGTTAGCATCTCGGAGGCTACTTCAGACGTTACAGAAGTCTCTCGTTAGCATCTCGGAGGCTACTTCAGACGTTACAGAAGTCTCTCGTTAGCATCTCGGAGGCTACTTCAGACGCTACAGAAGTCTCTCGTTAGCATCTCGGAGGCTACTTCAGACGTTACAGAAGTCTCTCGTTAGCATCTCGGAGGCTACTTCAGACGTTACAGAAGTCTCTCGTTAGCATCTCGGAGGCTACTTCAGACGTTACAGAAGTCTCTCGTTAGCATCTCGGAGGCTACTTCAGACGTTACAGAAGTCTCTCGTTAGCATCTCGGAGGCTACTTCAGACGTTACAGAAGTCTCTCGTTAGCATCTCGGAGGCTACTTCAGACGTTACAGAAGTCTCTCGTTAGCATCTCGGAGGCTACTTCAGGCGCTACAGAAGTCTCTCGTTAGCATCTCGGAGGCTACTTCAGACGCTACAGAAGTCTCTCGTTAGCGTCTCGGAGGCTACTTCAGGCGTTACAGAAGTCTCTCGTTAGCGTCTCGGAGGCTACTTCAGACGTTACAGAAGTCTCTCGTTAGCATCTCGGAGGCTACTTCAGACGCTACAGAAGTCTCTCGTTAGCATCTCGGAGGCTACTTCAGACGTTACAGAAGTCTCTCGTTAGCATCTCGGAGGCTACTTCAGACGCTACAGAAGTCTCTCGTTAGCATCTCGGAGGCTACTTCAGACGCTACAGAAGTCTCTCGTTAGCATCTCGGAGGCTACTTCAGACGCTACAGAAGTCTCTCGTTAGCATCTCGGAGGCTACTTCAGACGTTACAGAAGTCTCTCGTTAGCATCTCGGAGGCTACTTCAGGCGTTACAGAAGTCTCTCGTTAGCATCTCGGAGGCTACTTCAGACGCTACAGAAGTCTCTCGTTAGCATCTCGGAGGCTACTTCAGACGTTACAGAAGTCTCTCGTTAGCATCTCGGAGGCTACTTCAGACGTTACAGAAGTCTCTCGTTAGCATCTCGGAGGCTACTTCAGACGTTACAGAAGTCTCTCGTTAGCATCTCGGAGGCTACTTCAGACGTTACAGAAGTCTCTCGTTAGCATCTCGGAGGCTACTTCAGACGCTACAGAAGTCTCTCGTTAGCATCTCGGAGGCTACTTCAGACGTTACAGAAGTCTCTCGTTAGCATCTTGGAGGCTACTTCAGACGTTACAGAAGTCTCTCGTTAGCATCTCGGAGGCTACTTCAGACGTTACAGAAGTCTCTCGTTAGCATCTCGGAGGCTACTTCAGACGCTACAGAAGTCTCTCGTTAGCATCTCGGAGGCTACTTCAGACGTTACAGAAGTCTCTCGTTAGCATCTCGGAGGCTACTTCAGGCTACAGAAGTCTCTCGTTAGCATCTCGGAGGCTACTTCAGACGTTACAGAAGTCTCTCGTTAGCATCTCGGAGGCTACTTCAGACGTTACAGAAGTCTCTCGTTAGCATCTCGGAGGCTACTTCAGACGTTACAGAAGTCTCTCGTTAGCATCTCGGAGGCTACTTCAGACGTTACAGAAGTCTCTCGTTAGCATCTCGGAGGCTACTTCAGACGTTACAGAAGTCTCTCGTTAGCATCTCGGAGGCTACTTCAGACGCTACAGAAGTCTCTCGTTAGCATCTCGGAGGCTACTTCAGACGTTACAGAAGTCTCTCGTTAGCATCTCGGAGGCTACTTCAGACGTTACAGAAGTCTCTCGTTAGCATCTCGGAGGCTACTTCAGACGTTACAGAAGTCTCTCGTTAGCATCTCGGAGGCTACTTCAGACGTTACAGAAGTCTCTCGTTAGCATCTCGGAGGCTACTTCAGACGTTACAGAAGTCTCTCGTTAGCATCTCGGAGGCTACTTCAGACGCTACAGAAGTCTCTCGTTAGCATCTCGGAGGCTACTTCAGACGCTACAGAAGTCTCTCGTTAGCGTCTCGGAGGCTACTTCAGACGTTACAGAAGTCTCTCGTTAGCGTCTCGGAGGCTACTTCAGACGTTACAGAAGTCTCTCGTTAGCATCTCGGAGGCTACTTCAGACGCTACAGAAGTCTCTCGTTAGCATCTCGGAGGCTACTTCAGACGTTACAGAAGTCTCTCGTTAGCATCTCGGAGGCTACTTCAGGCGCTACAGAAGTCTCTCGTTAGCATCTCGGAGGCTACTTCAGACGCTACAGAAGTCTCTCGTTAGCATCTCGGAGGCTACTTCAGACGCTACAGAAGTCTCTCGTTAGCATCTCGGAGGCTACTTCAGACGTTACAGAAGTCTCTCGTTAGCATCTCGGAGGCTACTTCAGACGTTACAGAAGTCTCTCGTTAGCATCTCGGAGGCTACTTCAGACGCTACAGAAGTCTCTCGTTAGCATCTCGGAGGCTACTTCAGACGTTACAGAAGTCTCTCGTTAGCATCTCGGAGGCTACTTCAGACGTTACAGAAGTCTCTCGTTAGCATCTCGGAGGCTACTTCAGACGTTACAGAAGTCTCTCGTTAGCATCTCGGAGGCTACTTCAGACGTTACAGAAGTCTCTCGTTAGCATCTCGGAGGCTACTTCAGACGCTACAGAAGTCTCTCGTTAGCATCTCGGAGGCTACTTCAGACGTTACAGAAGTCTCTCGTTAGCATCTTGGAGGCTACTTCAGACGTTACAGAAGTCTCTCGTTAGCATCTCGGAGGCTACTTCAGACGTTACAGAAGTCTCTCGTTAGCATCTCGGAGGCTACTTCAGACGCTACAGAAGTCTCTCGTTAGCATCTCGGAGGCTACTTCAGACGTTACAGAAGTCTCTCGTTAGCATCTCGGAGGCTACTTCAGACGCTACAGAAGTCTCTCGTTAGCATCTCGGAGGCTACTTCAGACGTTACAGAAGTCTCTCGTTAGCATCTCGGAGGCTACTTCAGACGTTACAGAAGTCTCTCGTTAGCATCTCGGAGGCTACTTCAGACGTTACAGAAGTCTCTCGTTAGCATCTCGGAGGCTACTTCAGACGTTACAGAAGTCTCTCGTTAGCATCTCGGAGACTACTTCAGACGCTACAGAAGTCTCTCGTTAGCATCTCGGAGGCTACTTCAGACGTTACAGAAGTCTCTCGTTAGCATCTCGGAGGCTACTTCAGACGTTACAGAGGTCTCTCGTTAGCATCTCGGAGGCTACTTCAGACGTTACAGAAGTCTCTCGTTAGCATCTCGGAGGCTACTTCAGACGTTACAGAAGTCTCTCGTTAGCATCTCGGAGGCTACTTCAGACGTTACAGAAGTCTCTCGTTAGCATCTCGGAGGCTACTTCAGACGTTACAGAAGTCTCTCGTTAGCATCTCGGAGGCTACTTGACGCAAAGTGACGCATGCGCGACTCAAATCTGCCCTCTCCTCCCATCGGGGAGTGACACCCTCGTCATCAGTACACCAGAACATTTCCTGTAAACTGGTCTCATTAACTCATAACAATGACGATACAAAAGAAAATGGCATTCATTCATTCTCAGCATCTCGGGACTCATAGTTAACCCTTGTGTTGTCTTCTCGTCAACATGAAAAAAAAAAAAAAGGTTTTGGTCACTTATTATTATCACTTTTCTCCCCACATTTTTGTCATTTTTTCAATGTTGTGGGTGCTTTTTTTATGTTTTTTGGTGTTTTTTCCAAAGTTTTTTGATATTATTAATGTTGACATTTTCAGTGCTTATTTCGATGGCCCATTTGTTGTGTGAAAAAAAAAAAATAACTGAAAAACGGGTCAATTTGACCCAAGGACAACATGAGGGTTAAACAACCTTTTATCTTCTTGGACATTTCCAAATCCAACGTCAATGGCGAGGGAAGGATTCCTTAAAGGTGCAGTAAGTGATGATTGTTGCATTACAATCCATTTAATGCATGTATAGGTGCTGAGCATGTGTGTGTAACTCAGACTTGTGTGTAACAACAGAGCATACATTGTAATTTCTCCTTGCAGGATTAATGAAGTATACATTATTATTAGTATTATTATTAGTATTATTATTATTATTATTATTATTATTATTATTATTGTGTGACTGAGAATATATTCACTGATTTTGACAAAGTGTATTGGGATTAACATCACTTACTATACCTTTAAGAGATAATTGCGCCCACGTTGTGACCCAGGTGATCTCTGAGTTGCCATGACGAGGGACAGACCCACGTTGACTGGCTTGGTTTTAATATCCAAAAAGGAGGGTTGAACCCTGATCAGACCACCCTGGTAGGTGGAAACTAATGTATGACATCACATCCTCTGTGTACAGTCCCAGCTGTTGTTACCCCTGACAACATCCCAGTCTGTGCAGTCCCAGCATGCCTGTAGATCCACCACAGCGTCACTGGTCCACTTCTTGGTTCTTATGGGTCCTCACAACAGGTTTAAAAGGTTTTGCTTTCTGCCTTTTGAGGGAATCAGGCGGTCTAAAGGAGGCTTGGTCTAAATGTCCCAATGCATTGCTGACTGAAGTCTAACAGTGATCCCAAGTATTCTCCTCTCTGGTCCCCCCCCCCCCAAACACTATCTGACTCTCCGTTACTGGGTATTATGTTGAAAATTTCTAATTTATTAAGTAACGGTCCTATATGGTGACTCTTAAACTTACATTTCTACTGTTATGCTGTTGAGTCTCCTGAGAAACTACGTGATTTGCAAATGTCCCGAACTCCTTCAGGAATAATCGGACCAACACGTTTGTCTAATGTGGACCAGTTGCCAGATCTTGTATGAAACTGATCCTTCTCACACAATCCACACACCTTACAATATATTGCCCTCAACCCTCAACCTGGCAACCTATAGTCCTCAACCTGGCAACCTATGACCCCCATACCCGGCAACCTATAGCCCCCATACCCGGCAACCTATAACCCTCATCCATCATACCTGGCAACCTATAGCCCCCCAACCTATGACCCCCATACCCGGCAACCTATGACCCCCATACCCGGCAACCTATGACCCCCATACCCGGCAACCTATGACCCCCATACCCGGCAACCTATGACCCCCATACCCGGCAACCTATAACCCTCATACATCATACCCGGCAACCTATGACCCCATACCCGGCAACCTATGACCCCCATACCCGACAACCTATGACCCCCATACCCGGCAACCTATGACCCCCATACCCGGCAACCTATGACCCCCATACCCGGCAACCTATGACCCCCATACCCGGCAACCTATAACCCCCATACATCATACCCGGCAACCTATGACCCCCATACCCGGCAACCTATGACCCCCATACCCGGCAACCTATAACCCTCATACATCATACCCGGCAACCTATGACCCCATACCCGGCAACCTATGACCCCCCATACCCGACAACCTATAACCCTCATCCATCATACCCGGCAACCTATGACCCCCATACCCGGCAACCTATGACCCCCATACCCGGCAACCTATGACCCCCATACCCGGCAACCTATGACCCCCCATACCCGGCAACCTATGACCCCCATACCCGGCAACCTATGACCCCCCATACCTGACAACCTATAACCCTCATCCATCATACCTGGCAACCTATAACCCCCATACCACACAACCTATAACCCCCATACCAGGCAACCTATAACCTTCATCCATCATACCCGGCAACCTATGACCCCCATACCTGGCAACCTATGACCCCCATACCTGGCAACCTATGACCCCCATACCTGGCAACCTATGACCCCCATACCTGGCAACCTATGACCCCCATACCTGGCAACCTATGACCCTCATACCTGGCAACCTATGACCCCTCATACTGTACCTGTCAACCTGTAGCTGAGTTGTGCCGTTGATCTCTGTGCGAGCTTGTGTCGTCCCGTGAGAGTCTGACTGGTTTTGAGCTGCGAAACAAGTGAGACAGACAATCAGACGGGAGCACAGGAACCAGAACAGACACGGGACGACAAGACAGGAAGTACAACTAGACACAAAACAGAAAACCCAGACTGTCAAAATAAAAGCCCATATCATCCAGCAGGACATAGATTAGCCTGCTTAACTTAACCCTCATGTTGTCCTTGGGTCCAATTTGACCCGTTTTCTGTTTTTTTTTTAATCACAAAAATGGTCCTTCAAAATAAGCGCTGAACATGTCAACATTACAAGTCTCAAGTAACTGAGAAAAAAATAAATAAACACCCTCAACATTGAAAAAGTGACAAAAATGTCAGAAAAAGCAACAATGTTTTCGTGGTTGACAGGAAGACAACACAAGGAATAACTTCGTAATTTACTTGAATTTTTTCCATTCTTATCCTTTTACGTCATGTAACTGAAAATCATCAACAGGACATCAGGCTACAATGAGCTCCTTACTTTTCTTTTTACCCCTTTGGTTTCCTATACGTCATTGTTTTTACCCCCCACGCCTCATTTTAATGTTTTATTTTGACAGAGAGAAACTTCTGCTAAAGGCTTTTCCACATGAACGTTGTGTTACACACACACACACACACACTATATATACACACATTACATATATACACATATATATTATATATAATGTACACATTATATATACACAGATCACATATACACACACATATGTTATGAGTAATGGTGTTGCATAGTCTGTCCACCAGAGGACGCTCTACAACGTCCCTGTTAGTGATGGTGCTGCATAGTCTGTCCACCAGAGGACGCTCTACAACGTCCCTGTTAGTGATGGTGTTGCATAGTCTGTCCACCAGAGGACGCTCTACAACGTCCCCGTTAGTGATGGCGTTGCATAGTCTGTCCACCAGAGGACGCTCTACAACGTCCCTGTTAGTGATGGCGTTGCATAGTCTGTCCACCAGAGGACGCTCTACAACGTCCCTGTTAGTGATGGCGTTGCATAGTCTGTCCACCAGAGGACGCTCTACAACGTCCCTCTTTGCAACTGATTTTTTATTTTATTTGTCCATGTTTGCAGGCTGTTGGGCATGCCCAGACAGTGCGCTGGGCTCTATGTATGTAGATGTGTGTGCGTGTGTGTGTGTGTGTGTGTGTGTGTGTGTGTGTGTGTGTGTGTGTGTGTGTGTGTGTGTGTGTGTGTGTGTGGCATGACCAGACTCTGCGCTGATACGTCGCTTAAGAATATTTCCTTCTTTCCCTTCTCTATTTTTTTTAAACTAGATTTAGCTCGAGGTTTTCAAAAAAGTGGCCTTTAAAGCACATGGCACCTTTATATGGGCTCTTAACATTTTGTCTTTCACTATATGTGCAAATCGGTTCAAAACATCCTTAAAAAACAGAGTCGGTTACAGGTTACCTTTGCAGAAGTCACCGAGATAAATAACAAGGAAAACCCGGGACAGTCCGCTCCAGGCACAGTATCTAACCCTAAAGATACACGGTTAATTCCAACCGCACATCATTTTGATGGCAAAAAAATATATATAACTACTTATAACTACTTAACTTAAAATACTACCTAACTTAAAATACTTAACTATAGTATATAGTTCAGCTTTAAAGAAATTGGAAGTACTTACCGTCTTTAAAAGATGAGAATATGAATTAATAATCCGGTTTTGGTCGGTGGCGTCCTCTCTGTGTCCGGCGCTGCGTAAGAATGCCAGAAAACAGCGCTGCACCCGTATTTATAGGGCTACTCCCTCCGCTTCTGGTGACTTCTGGACTTTTCCACTGGCCGTTGATCAGGGCTCAGCGCCGGAGCTCGACGTGATGACGTACTACGTGATGTCCAATCAATGCCCACAGAACCTCCAAGCTTCTGGTCAAACGGAAAGAGCGGGAAAACGCAATAAAAACAACTAGAGGTGAAAAATCCGAGCACGCAGAGTCAGATCTGAGCTCAAGTGATCCCCAAAAAACACAAAATAAACTGAATAAATACTCAAATTAACAAATAAAACATCGTTTTTGAACCCTTGTGTTGTCGACCAGGCAACTTTTTGTTTTTCTGAGTCAACATTTTGACGTTTTTGTCGCTTTTTCCGATGTTTTCGTAACATTTTTAGGAGCCTTTTGACATTTTTGTGGACTTTTTCCTGCATTTTTTATGCTTTTCCCAGGGTTTTTTCAACCTTCTTTTATTGTCTTTTTTATCAAATGCTATAAAATTAAATAAAACTCCCAAATTAAATTAAAGTAGGGAAGTATTAACTTATTGAAAATGGGTCAAATTTGACTGGAGGACAACAGGAGGGTTAAGAAGACGTTAATAATGACGTGTTTCAGGTGTAAAGGTAGGCTTACTCTGAAATTCAGGTACTTCATTTTATCAATCATGACAAAATAAGAACACAAATGTTAGACCTATATATTCATCTAGGAGTCAAACTCTTCTATTACACATAAGTATATAGATAGATAGATAGATAGATAGATAGATAGATAGATAGATAGATAGATAGATAGATAGATTTAACCCTCGTGTTGTCTCCCGGGTCAAAAAGGGACAAAAATTTGACATTTTTGTCCCTTTTTCAGACTTTTTTCAGTTTCCACTATCAGCACCTTACTAGTTTTACTACTTTTTGGAATTCATGGTCAATAACCCTCATTTATATAGAATTATACCTAATATTAGAGTTAAAAAGCAGAAATTATGAAATATTTGGACTAATAGTTAAGATCAGAGGAATCAAAGTGATCAGTTGTGTTATAAAGAGCGTTGGAAGGATCCATTTCTATGGTAATTTGGTTAAAAAGAAACTCATATTTCAGATATAGATATTTTTTAAAGGGTCAGATTTGATCCGAGGACAACAGGAGGGTTAATATACATTATTATATTATATATGGTCTAGAGGGGCAGTGTGAGTCTCTTCTAGCAGCTTGTGTGTTAGCGCCACCCTGTGGCGTTCAGAGGACAAGGCACTGGAGAATCAGACTATATTATTAAAATTACAGATTTACATTCCCTATTTGTTATAATCATACACTATATTAACTAATATAGTGTATGATACATTAAATGATACATTAAAAGGGTCAAATCTGACCCTTTAATAAATGTCTATATCTGAAATCTGTTTCTTTTTAACTAAATTATCATAAAATGGATTCCTTCCAACGCTCTTTATAATACAACTGATCACTTTGATTCCTCTGATCTTAACTATTAGACAAAATAAGTCATAATTTCAGTTTTTTTAACTCAAATATCAGGTATAATTCTATATAAATGAGGGTTATTGAGCATGAATTCCAAAAAGTAGTAAAACTAGTAAGATGGTGTTGGTGAAAACTACAAAAAAAGTCCGAAAAAGGGACAAAAATGTCACTTTTGTGTGTTTCTGACCCGGAGACGACACACTGTCATCAGCTTTGACTTAATTATTTTACTACAACTGCTGCACGATGACGGGTAAATAAAGCTTTAATATCAGAAACCTTTAGTTACGCATCGTCTGGATAATTCAAATTTAACTGTTGCTAAAAACACAAAACACAAACCCATCAATATATTTATGTTTCGTCTTTATTACCTTGTCCAGCATAGCACATTTAACATGGAACGCATTACCTCAATTAAATAATAACAATAACCATATGAATATGGAGGTATGAAGTCCCAGCTGCACACAGTCCCCGTGATATCAGAGTCTATGAAGGCGGTTAGTCCACCTCCTGGATGGTTGGCCCCCAGGAGTCGGCTCCACGTATAACCCCCGTTCAATAGAATAGAAAGCCTTTGCCATTATACACAAGTGCAGTCCCAATGAGACTGAAGCAAAACCTTTCCAGTGTCAACACAATATAAAAATATAAAAAGTGCAGAAGAAGAAGACAAAAAAAAAAGGCAGTGATGACGCAGTGATTAGTGACGATTCTCTCCGACCAATCAGCAGTCTGCACGTTTTCACGTCCCCTTTTGGTATCGCCTCGCTCGCTTGGAACCTCGACCTCAAGGTATTACTACAAAAATTAACTGTTAGCAGGTATCAGGGAGTTTTAATAATGAAAAACCAAAAAAGGCGAGTCGAGTGGGTACCAAAGACTTGAAAAACCAAAAAGTTAAGTAGAGTTGAGTATGTACCATGCAGTGGAAAACTGGCATTAGTCCACCTCCTCGATGGTTGGCCCCTGGGAGCCGGCTTGGCGTGCCTGGTCTCCGCAGCTGCTGCCTGCAGGCATTCCTCCCTGGTACAACTTGCTGATGATGGGGTTGCACACGCTCTCCAGCTCCTTCTGCTTGTGTTGGTACTCCTCTTTATCCGCCAGCTGGTTGTTCTCCAGCCAGGCCACGGCCTCGTCGCACTTCTGGATCAGCTTCTTCTGGTCCTCTTCGCTGATTTTGCCCTTCAGGTTCTCGTCCTGCACGGTGCTCTTCATGTTGAAGGCGTACGACTCCAGCGAGTTCTTGGCGGCGATTTTCTCCCTCTGCAGGTCGTCCTCGGCTTTGTATCGGTCGGCCTCCTGCACCATCCTCTCGATTTCTTCCTTACTCAGTCGGCCCTTGTCGTTGGTGATGGTGATCTTGTTCTCTTTGCCCGTGCTCTTGTCCACCGCGGACACGTTCAGAATGCCATTGGCGTCCACGTCAAAGGTGACCTCGATCTGGGACCCCGTGGAGCCGGTGGGATTCCTGTCAGATCAAACTTGCCCAGCAGGTTGTTATCCTTGGTCATGGCTCTTTCCCCCTCGTAGACCTGGATGAGGACACCGGGCTGGTTGTCGGCGTAGGTGGTGAAGGTCTGAGTTTGTTTGGTGGGGATGGTGGTGTTGCGCTTAATCAGCGACGTCATGACTCCTCCGGCCGTCTCGATGCCCAGGGACAGAGGGGCCACGTCCAGCAGCAGCAGATCCTGAACGTTGCCCGAGGTGTCGCCAGAGAGAATGGCGGCCTGGACAGCAGCACCGTACGCCACCGCCTCGTCTGGGTTGATGCTCTTGTTCAGCTCTCTGCCGTTGAAGAAATCCTGCAGGAGTTTCTGGATTTTGGGGATTCGAGTGGAGCCTCCGACCAGGACGATGTCGTGGACCTGCGCCTTGTCCAATTTGGCGTCCCTCAGGGCTTTCTCCACCGGCTCCAATGTTCCCCTGAACAGGTCGGAGCACAGCTCCTCAAAGCGAGCCCTGGTGATGGAGGTGTAGAAGTCGACGCCATCACTCAGGGAATCGATCTCGATGCTGGCCTGCGAGCTGGAGGACAGGGTCCTCTTGGCCCTCTCGCACGCTGTGCGCAGCCTCCTCAGGGCTCTCTTGTTCTGGCTGATGTCCTTCTTGTGTTTCCTCTTGAACTCCTCCATGAAGTGGTTGACCATGCGGTTGTCAAAGTCTTCTCCACCCAAATGAGTGTCTCCGGCTGTGGATTTGACTTCAAAGATACCGTCTTCGATGGTTAGGATGGACACGTCGAAGGTGCCTCCGCCCAGGTCGAAGATCAGGACGTTGCGTTCTCCCGACTTGCTTTTGTCCAGACCGTACGCGATGGCGGCTGCCGTCGGCTCGTTGATGATCCTCAGGACGTTCAGTCCTGCGATGACGCCTGCGTCTTTAGTCGCCTGACGCTGGGAGTCGTTAAAGTACGCAGGGACTGTGATGACTGCGTTGGACACCTTTTGGCCGAGGTAGGCCTCGGCAATCTCCTTCATCTTCACCAGCACCATGGAGGAAATCTCCTCAGGGTTGAAGGCTTTCTTCTCCCCTTTATATTCCACTTCAATTTTAGGCTTCCCTCCATCTCCGACCACCTTAAAGGGCCAGTGCTTCATGTCCGCCTGCACCACTGGATCATCAATCTTTCTACCAATCAGCCTCTTGGCGTCAAACACGGTGTTGCTGGGGTTCAGAGCCACCTGGTTCTTGGCTGCGTCGCCAATGAGCCTCTCGGTGTCGGTGAACGCCACATAGCTGGGCGTGGTCCTGTTGCCCTGGTCGTTGGCGATGATTTCTACTTTTCCGTGCTGGAAAACGCCCACACAGGAGTAGGTGGTGCCCAGGTCGATGCCGATCGCTACGCCTTTAACTGCAGACATCTCGTTGTTTTAAATAGGTTTCCTAAAGATGCAGAGAGTAAAATTAGATACGAAGGTTTTAAAAGGAAATACCTAGAGAAACTATTATCACATCATGAATTAATCAAGGAAATCTTGCCCATTATAAATGATCTTTTTAAAATTTTACTTCCGTATTTTTATGGTCAGGTGTGTGTGTGTGTGTGTGTGTGTGTGTGTGTGTCATTGAAAATGACTTACAAAGTGTACTGCTACAAAGATGAATTAAACCATCAGTTGTCAACAATTAACCTAATCTCCAACTATTTTGAGAGATTAAAATTGGTCTGAATCATTTTAATAAAAAATAAATTGATGACTATAATTCTGATTTCAGCTTCTTAAATGTGAATGTTTTCTAAATTATTAACTCCTCTGTGGCAGTAAACGTTGCATATAAAAAAAGGCAATGCAACATAAAATCTACCTACCGATTCATCCTTAATTTGACAGTTATTCAGATATCAGGTATTTAGTTGGTTTTTAGGTCCAAGCACATAATTTGCACAAAACCTGCATATGCTATAATTACAGCTGTTCAAAACACATATCTTAAATGTAAACTCCATAGCATTGTTTATTAATCACAGCCTAAAATTGACAGTTTTTGTAATGAAGTTTGGTGGACCCAAACATCAGCTGTGGTCCTTTAATTCATCAACAAATATTTCTAAAATAATGTAATTAGGCAGTTTTAATAGCACCAAAGCATCACATAATATAATACGTAGCTGTTATTTGATTTAACTTCTACATCACTGTTTATTAATATCCATCCATCTTCCTCCGCTTATCTGGTTCATTAACAGCAGCCTAAAATTGACAGTATTTCTGAGGGAGTTTGGTGGAATATCAGCTGTATATTATTAATATTCAATCAATATTAATTAATCGACGATTATTAGTAGAACCAAATCAACACATAATGTAATACGTAGCTGTCCTTTGAAACAAATACCTTAGCTAAACTCTCCATCACTGTTAATTAACAGCAGCCTAAAATTGGCAGTTTTTCTAAGGGAGTTTGGTGGAAGGTAGCTGTATTTAATCCATGGACCATCGTTTCTTCAATTCGCTGTACATTACATTTAAGGACCTTTAAATTCGAAGCAACACATTATGTATTACATAGCTGTTTTACAATACAAATAAACTTACTTTTAACTCTAAAATTGACAGTTTATCTGATTGATTTCGAATAAAACTCCCCGTAACGTTGATGTCCATCTACTGTTTGTACACATTTTTAACGTTAATGAACTAAATTAGCAAAGAAAAAATGTCCCATCACTAATTCGCACATCATTTGTCAACAAGTAATTTTTACATAATTATTATTATTATTATTTTTTTGGAATAAATAACTTCCTATGAATTCTAAAATTGACGATTTTTCAAATGGAGTTTGGTGAAACGTACGTTGACGTGACCGTTAGCTGTATTTGACGTCAACAGTAATTCAAA
>JABXJD010000186.1:102500-105000 GCA_013375575.1 Percina caprodes
AATTAACAGTAACTGTAACTTCTTAATGTTTCTGAAACTGTGTCATGTTCCATCTGCAGTGCCCACCTCGTTGTAAGCTATTCTCTAAAGCCTCTGAATAAGAGACATGATTAATGTCCCCCCTCCTGCACGCTGATCTCACTTCTTCTTCTGTCTCCCTGCAGTTGTTTGTGGCCGTGCACCGCTCAACACCAGGATCGTAGGAGGAGTAAATGCCCCCGCAGGGTCGTGGCCCTGGCAGGCCAGTCTACACAGCAGATCCGGACACTTCTGCGGAGGCTCCCTGATCGACAGCCAGTGGGTCCTGACTGCTGCTCACTGCTTCCCCAGGTGAGCCCTGATCCTAGACCAGAATATAACCAAGTACCTTTAAAGAAAACATTATCATATAAAATACACATACATACATACATACATGTATATACATATACACACATATGCATACACACACATATATTATATATGTATATATATATGTATATATATATATATATATATATATACATATACCAACCCACACACACACACACACACATATATATATATATATATATATATATATACACACACATATATTAATATATATACATATATATATATATATATACACACACATATATATACACATATATATATATATATATATATATATATATATATATACACACATATATATATATATATATATATATATATACACACATATATTAATATATGTGTGTATATATATGTATATATTATATACATATATATATATATATATATACACACATATATTAATATATGTGTGTATATATATGTATATATTATATACATATATATATATATATATATACACACATATAATATATATATACATATATATATATATATATATATGTATATATTCTTCCTCCAGCTCTGTATGAATCATGTCTTCTCTGTTTCTCAGCACCAGCCCGTCAGGTTTAACCGTTTATCTCGGACGTGACAACCAAGAATTCCTAAACCCTAACGAGGTGTCCCGGTCGGTGTCCCGGGTCATCGTTAACCCAAACTATGACCCCGACACACACAACAATGACATCGCCTTGCTGCTTCTGTCCTCTCCCGTCGACTTCACCAGCTACATCCGTCCGGTGTGCCTGGCGCCGGCCAACGGCACGTACCCGGCCGGGACCACCTGCTGGGTCACCGGATGGGGAACCATCTCCAGTAGTGGCAGTGAGTTGATTTTAAATGTGTTATTAATAATAAATGCTCGTATGGATTCAGTCAGTTTGTAGTCCAGAAGCACTGAAGAACTTAACCCTCGTGTTGTCTTCCCGTAACTTTTTCTTACATTTTTGTCCTTTTTTCATCACTTTTGATGTTTGTCACTTTTTTTGACGTTTCCAACACTACGTAACACTAACTTATTAACTTTAGTTTTTCAGTTATTTTTGGAAGTTATGGTCAATAAACCTCATTTATAGGAAATTATACCTAATGTTTGAGTTAGAAAAGCAGAAATTAGGAATTATTGAGACTAAAATTAAAGGAATGGATGTTGATGATAATCACAGACTGGAATATGTCAACTTTTACTCTCAATACTATTTCAAAAACACTTCAATTTGGTTTCAAATGCTATAAAATTGAATAAGACGCCCCAAAATTAATGAAAGTTGTAGGTGACCCTGCTCACCCTCCAGGTAACCTAGGTGACCCTGCTCACCCTCTAGGTAACCTAGGTGACCCTGCTCACCCTCTAGGTGACCCTGCTCACCCTCTAGGTAACCTAGGTGACCCTGCTCACCCTCTAGGTAACCTAGGTGACCCTGCTCACCCTCTAGGTAACCTAGGTGACCCTGCTCACCCTCTGCAGGGTCCAACTAGGCTATCGGGGCATTGGTAGGATTCTGCGATTTATAACAAGAACAGGTTTTGCAAGTCTATTGTTCCTTCAGGAATTAGACTGTTGAATGAGTCGGACAATACAAAAACATAGGATCTGATTGTAGTGTGTGTGTGTGTGTGTGTGTGTGTGTGTGTGTGTGTGTGTGTGTGTGTGTGTGTGTGTGTGTGTGTGTGTGTGTGAGTGTGTGTGTGTAATAGTGGATTACAGTTCTGTTCACAGTCTCAGGGATCATGTAGCCCGCTGCACATCGCAGTGAGCAAAGGTTTTATTGTTGTCTATGCAGGGAAAAGGTCTACACTGGTTGGAGGTGAATAATGGATGGTGGGTGGATGGAGGGTGGATGGAGGGTGGGTTTGATTTGTCATTTTTTCAGATTTTTTTTACATTTTATTTGTATTTTTTCAGATTTTTTTAATGTTTTATTTGTATTTTTTCAGATTTTTTTATTATGTTTTGTCATTTTTTCAGATTTTTTTAATGTTTTGTTTGTCATTTTTTCAGATTTTTTTATTATGTTTTGTCATTTTTTCAGATTTTTTTAATGTTTTGTTTGTCATTTTTTCAGATTTTTTTATTATGTTTTGTCATTTTTTCAGATTTTTTTAACCTTTTATTTGTAAT
>JABXJD010000186.1:110000-202500 GCA_013375575.1 Percina caprodes
CCCTCTCCCGGTCTTTCTCCCCCATCCCCCCTGTTAATTACACTTATGTCAAAACAACACAACGTTTCCATGGTGACAGCAAGCTGCAGAGTTGTGCTCCTATAAAGAATAAGGGACATATTGAAAAAAAACAACCTAAATTACCCTTAAATCTACTAAAGTAACGTCATTGTCCCATTTCCCATTGAACATGAACGCAGCACTCGGTCATTTTAATGTGGTGGTTTCTGATTGGCTCTCCGGTAGGAAGCGAGGAGACACTTCATACTCGGGGACAATGAGACATATTTGCCGGATGTTCTTATTTCTATAATATAGAATTTAGTTAGCTTTGAGTTTCCGGTCACAGAGTTTTGAATGGACTACAACTCGGCCGTGTTGACTACATGTTCACGGGTCCTTCTGCTATGGCTCATCGGACTAAAGGCAGCGGAGCCGCGGGGGGACGGAGGCGGCTGGTGAGTCTCCAAACCCGGGTCAACGCTACACTGACCCGGGTCAACGCTACACTGACCCGGGTCAACGCTACACTGACCCGGGTCAACACTATCCTGACTTAGCTACATGCAATATTGGCACCAGGACTTTGATTGTAGGGGGGCCTCCAGAAAACTGGATGGGCCAGTTAAAATAAGCCAAAAATATATATAATAATAATCTCCGTGTCAGCGCTTTTCTGCAGAGGACAGCGACTCAGCAGCCTACCTGTGTCTCTGTCCTCAGAGGACAGCGACTCAGCCGCCTGCCTGTGTGTCTCTGTCCTCAGAGGACAGCGACTCAGCCGCCTGCCTGTGTGTCTCTGTCCTCAGAGACAGCGACTCAGCCGCCTGCCTGTGTCTCTGTCCTCAGAGACAGCGACTCAGCAGCCTACCTGTGTGTCTCTGTCCTCAGAGACAGCGACTCAGCCGCCTGCCTGTGTGTCTCTGTCCTCAGAGACAGCGACTCAGCAGCCTACCTGTGTCTCTGTCCTCAGAGGACAGCGACTCAGCAGCCTACCTGTGTCTCTGTCCTCAGAGACAGCGACTCAGCAGCCTACCTGTGTCTCTGTCCTCAGAGGACAGCAACTCAGCAGCCTACCTGTGTGTCTCTGTCCTCAGAGGACCGCGACTCAGCAGCCTACCTGTGTCTCTGTCCTCAGAGGACAGCGACTCAGCCGCCTGCCTGTGTGTCTCTGTCCTCAGAGGACAGCGACTCAGCAGCCTACCTGTGTCTCTGTCCTCAGGGGACAGCGACTCAGCAGCCTACCTGTGTCTCTGTCCTCAGCTCAGAGCTGAAGGGGACAAAGACATGCACCTAACTTCATTTATGTCTTTTGAAAGTTCAATACACAAAAAGCCAGCCCAGCAGGGAGCTGTATGTCCAAGATTATTATTACTTATTTTATTTTTATTTTTTATTTTTATTTTATTCTCTTTATTGATCCCTACGGGGAACTTACAATTCACACTGGTATTACACACAGGCCTGAACTACACACACCTATACATGCACTAATGGAGAGATGTGTGTGTGTGTGTGTGTGTGTGTGTGTGTGTGTGTGTGTGGGGGGGGGGGGTCCAGCTACCAGTCCACCACCATACTTTAGTCCATACGGGGACGATAAAACGATGAAAAATGATTTCCCCTGTCGCGTATTTCTTCATAATAATTACATCTAACCGTATAAACCACAGCAGAACAAGCCCAGCTGATACATCATCACATACTAGCCTACATGTGAGGTTATTTTAAAGCATTAGGGTTCATTTTTATTTATTAATTGCTCTAATATGCGACATGTAATCTTTCTACGGTTCTCAGGTCATCGGCCTCTGACTTCAGATTAGAAGACGAAGGTCTCTGTAACATCGACGTGTTGGACGGATCCTCCCTCTCACATCAGCAGTTCATCGAAAGGTACGCATGACAAATAAAATAAATCATTAATAATAAGATATATATTATATATATATAGCTTCTTGACCTTAAATACACACACGTATGTACCTTATATCATTATATATATATAAAATGATATAAGTTACATACGTGTGTATTTAAGGTCAAGAAGCTGCAGTAAAGGGCGCCTGGTTAGCTCAGCTGGTAGAGCGGGCGCCCATATGCAGAGGCTCAGTCCTCAACACAGCGGCCCAGGGTTTGAGTCTGACCTGCAGCCCTTTGCTGCATGCCCCCTCCCCTTTCCTGTCTACAGCTGTCCTGTATATTAAAGGCTAAGAAAATAAAAGCTGCAGTAAGACAAGTGATGTTCAGATTTGACGAGATATTTGATTTGTTGATATTCTCCACTAGAGCCCGACCGATATATTGGCGGGCCGATATTATCGGCCGATATTAGGCATTTCCCGATCGGTATCGGCATTTATAATGGCCGATTTAAAAAAAAATATATATATATTTTTTTTTTGTTAATGTGTTTTTTGTTCAAAGGACTTTAAGTTTCATATCTTAAGTTTGTATTTTTCTACATTTTATTATCAGAACTTTAATATATATAATAATATTTAACCCTCGTGTTGTCTTCCCGTCAACCATGAAACATTATTATCACTGTTTCAATGTTTTTTTTTTTTATTTGATATTTTTTATGTTGAAATTTCCAGCTCTTATTTTGAAGGCCCAATTTTTGTGACAAAAAAACTGAAAACGGGTCAAATTTGACCCGAGGACAACATGAGGGTTAAATATATATCGGCCGACATATTGGAATATCAGATTTTTAAATAACCAAATATTCGTATCGGTATCGGCCTCAAAAATCCTTCATTTTGTACTTCTGAGTTTCAGGCTGCTGAATACCAAATATCACCATGACTACCACCCTGAACACACGAAATAGCTCAAAAACTAGCGCTGCCAAATAATGTCACTGTCCGTTCCTCAGCTGATCGGACACTCGGGTTCATCGGGTGGAAACGTCCTTCCAATGAACCCGAACCACACATCCAGATAAGTTGTGTATTTGGAGATGAATCTCTCTCATCGGGTGCCGATCTGTCCTCAGATACGCGTACAGCCGCCCGGTGATCCTCCGAGGACTCACCGACAACACGGTACGGTAACACCAATCACTCAACTGCAAACAGGTGACTCGTGTTATATAGGTGCTCATTATATCTCATTATATCTCATTATATCTCATTATATCTCATTATATCTCATTATTATCTCATCATTATCTCATTATATCTCATTATATCTCATTATTATCTCATTATTATCTCATCATTATCTCATCATTATCTCATTATATCTCATTATCTCATTATATCTCATTATATCTCATTATATCTCATTATATCTCATTATCTCATCATTATCTCATTATATCTCATCATCTCATTATCTCATCATTATCTCATTATATCTCATCATTATCTCATTATCTCTCATTATCTTATCTCATTATCTCATCATATGTCATTATCTCATTATTATCTCATTATCTCATCATTATCTCATCATTATCTCATTATTATCTCATTATCTCTCATTATTATCTCATTATATCTCATTATTATCTCATTATTATCTCATCATCTCATTATTATCTCATTATCTCATTATTATCTCATATCTCTATCTCATTATTATCTCATTATTATCTCATTATATCACACACATATACACAAAAAGCCACGGTAAAGCCGGACAGTTTCCAGCCGTTTCCAAGAGCCAGAAGTAACAGAAACACTCTCGTCCAACTTAATAAAACGTCATCAGACCCAAATAACGGCTCCAGTCTCCAGTTGTTTAATTAAGACAGAGTATCTCTACATGTGATCTGGTGCTGATGGTAATTAACAGACTGGAGACCGTGATCTGATCCGATTTAGTCTCTCTGCTTCTTAACGTCACTATCAGCCACATGAGTTCTGGACTGAATAACCCTTTAAATCAGACTCATGGCAGTTCGAGTCCTCCGATTCAACATCCATAACAGGTTGATATAAAACGTCGTCCTGTTGAGTCGTAGTTCCTTCATTTCGTGTCCCGTCCGTCGGCTGTGTGTCTTAGATGTCTTCGATTTAGAGCCCGCTGTCCAAATACATACTGAAGCTGCTGATTGTGTTTTAGAGGTTCAGGTCTTCGTGCTCCAGGTCCACTTTACTAGAAGACTATGGCGCCCGGAGAGTTCGGCTCAGCACAGCTAACACCTACTCTTACAGGAAAGGTACGCATGTCTCACGCTTATGGTATGCATGTCTCATGGTACGCATGTCTCACACTTATGGTACGCATGTCTCATGGTACGCATGTCTCATGGTACGCATGTCTCACACTTATGGTACGCATGTCTCATGGTACGCATGTCTCATGGTACGCATGTCTCATGGTACGCATGTTTCACACTTATGGTACGCATGTCTCATGGTACGCATGTCTCATGGTACGCATGTCTCACACTCATGGTACGCATGTCTCCTGGTACGCATGTCTCATGGTACGCATGTCTCACACTCATGGTACGCATGTCTCATGCTTATGGTACGCATGTCTCACGCTCCTGGTACGCATGTCTCATGCTCATGGTACGCATGTCTCACGCTCCTGGTACACATGTCTCATGCTTATGGTACGCATGTCTCACGCTCCTGGTACACGTCTCACGCTCCTGGTACGCATGTCTCACACTTATGGTACGCGTGTCTTATGGTACGCATGTGTCACGCTAATGGTACGCATGTCTCATGGTCATGGCACGCATGTCTCCCATAGTATGCACGTCTCACATTCATGGTACACACGTCTCATACTCATGGTACTCATGGTACGTATGTCTCGTACTCATGGTACTCATTGCATGCACATCTTACAGTCATGGTACGCATGGTATGCATGTCTCACACTTATGGTACCCATGTCTCACCCCCACAACCTGCAGGGATTTGTAGTTTGATGTATTAAATGTTCTTAAAAACCACCCAACACTCGCTGTGATCGATCTGTTCCAGTGGACGTCCCTCTGCAGGAGTACGTGGACGTTTTACTGAGACCTCAGGCTGCAGACACCCTCGGCAGCGGTGAGTCAACACGTTTCTCCCTCGGGAGGGTCGAGCCTTTTTAGGCTCACCTGAACAAAATGTTTGAGGATAGATTTGTTTGATTGTAGATCTCTTTCAGGTTAATTTGTGATTTTGTGATTATTAAATTAAACTGATTTAATTGACTTAAAGTCAGTGTTTTTAGATGAAGTTCTGAATGAGACTCACCAGTGATGATGTTGGTCAGGAAGGGGGACATTCTGTACAGTTCTTCTTGTTAATCCCCATGTGCAGACACCACCAACATGTTGGTGCATCACTTAATGTCGTCCGACTTCCTGTCTGTGGCCCAATGGTTCCTACCAAGTCAATCTTTGAATCCGTTTCTCAGTTAGCGGTTCAAAAAACAACCAAATAACTTAAAAACACAGCAGAACAAGCCATAAAACGTTAAAGTAGCACAAAACCAACACATTAGGTCTATATAAAGAGACTTCAGATACAGTATTAGTGGACCACTAAGGTCTATATAAAGAGACTTCAGATACAGTATTAGGGGACCACTAAGGTCTATATAAAAGAGACTTCAGATACAGTATTAGGGACCACTAAGGTCTATATAAAAGAGACTTCAGATACAGTATTAGGGACCACTAAGGTCTATATAAAGACACTTCAGATACAGTATTAGGGGACCACTAAGGTCTATATAAAGAGACTTCAAATACAGTATTAGGGACCACTAAGGTCTATATAAAGAGACTTCAGATACAGTATTAGGGACCACTAAGGTCTATATAAAGAGACTTCAGATACAGTATTAGGGACCACTAAGGTCTATATAAAAGAGACTTCAGATACAGTATTAGGGACCACTAAGGTCTATATAAAGAGACTTCAGATACAGTATTAGGAACCACTAAGGTCTATATAAAGAGACTTCAGATACAGTATTAGGGACCACTAAGGTCTATATAAAGAGACTTCAGATACAGTATTAGGGGACCACTAAGGTCTATATAAAAGAGACTTCAGATACAGTATTAGGGACCACTAAGGTCTATATAAAAGAGACTTCAGATACAGTATTAGGGACCACTAAGGTCTATATAAAGAGACTTCAGAAACAGTATTAGGGACCACTAAGGTCTATATAAAAGAAACTTCAGAAACAGTATTAGGGACCACTAAGGTCTTTATAAAAGAGATTCAGTGTTGGTTTGTTGCTGAAGAGACTCCATGTTCCTCTCTTCTCCAGAGACGCTGTATTTCTTTGGAGACAACAACTTCACAGAGTGGCAGAGTCTGTTTGAGCAGTATGAGTCTCCGCCGTACGTCCTGCCTCACACCAGCGGAGCGTACAGCTTCGGGATCGCAGGTCAGAGACTTCAACTGCAAACTCGTCAAGGGCGCAAAAGGTGACAACTCTGAGTAGTACTGGCCGGCCGGCGGGGTAACTAGTACCCCTGGCAGGCACGATCACTTTGTGGATCTTCTCAACTCCAAAAACGTTGGAGCAAACTTTGCAACCTGCCATACAAAAAAAAAAAAAAGCTGCATGTTGGGGTGAGGAAGTCCAGGAACTGAGAAGACCAGGATTGATAGAGTGACTAAAAGGGTTGGGAAAATGGTGGGAGAGTTAAATACAGTGGATCAGGTATATGAGGATCATCTGGTAAAAATTACAGAAAATAATGAGGAACCCGGGTCATCGTCTTCATGGTAATCTGACTGGTAGGGTTATGGAGCGTAGTGGTAGACTAAGACCTCCTGTGGTAGTCTGACTGGTAGGGTTATGGAGCGTAGTGGTAGACTAAGACCTCCTGTGGTAGTCTGACTGGTAGGGTTATGGAGCGTAGTAGTAGACTAAGACCTCCTGTGGTAGTCTGATTGGTAGGGTTATGGAGCTAGTAGTAGACTAAGACCTCCTGTGGTAGATGACTGGTAGGGTTATGGAGCGTAGTAGTAGACTAAGACCTCCTTTGGTAGTCTGACTGGTAGGGTTATGGAGCGTAGTGGTAGACTAAGACCTCCTGTGGTAGTCTGACTGGTAGGGTTATGGAGCATAGTGGTAGACTAAGACCTCCTGTGGTAGACTGACTGGTAGGGTTATGGAGCGTAGTGGTAGACTAAGACCTCCTGTGGTAGACTGAGTGGTAGGGTTATGGAGCATAGTGGTAGACTAAGACCTCCTGTGGTAGTCTGAGTGGTAGGGTTATGGAGCGTAGTGGTAGACTAAGACCTCCTGTGGTAGTCTGAGTGGTAGGGTTATGGAGCGTAGTGGTAGACTAAGACCTCCTGTGGTAGTCTAACTGGTAGGGTTAGGTAGCGTAGTGGTAGACTAAGACCTCCTGTGGTAGTCTGACTGGTAGGGTTAGGGAGCGTAGTGGTAGACTAAGACCTCCTGTGGTAGTCTGACTGGTAGGGTTATGGAGCGTAGTGGTAGACTAAGACCTCCTGTGGTAGTCTGACTGGTAGGGTTATGGAGCGTAGTGGTAGACTAAGACCTCCTGTGGTAGTCTGACTGGTAGGGTTAGGGAGCGTAGTGGTAGACTAAGACCTCCTGTGGTAGTCTGACTGGTAGGGTTATGGAGCGTAGTGGTAGACTAAGACCTCCTGTGGTAGTCTGAGTGGTAGGGTTATGGAGCGTAGTGGTAGACTAAGACCTCCTGTGGTAGTCTAACTGGTAGGGTTAGGGAGCGTAGTGGTAGACTAAGACCTCCTGTGGTAGTCTGACTGGTAGGGTTAGGGGGCATAGTGGTAGACTAAGACCTCCTGTGGTAGTCTGACTGGTAGGGTTATGGAGCGTAGTGGTAGACTAAGACCTCCTGTGGTAGTCTGACTGGTAGGGTTAGGGAGCGTAGTGGTAGACTAAGACCTCCTGTGGTAGTCTGACTGGTAGGGTTATGGAGCGTAGTGGTAGACTAAGACCTCCTGTGGTAGTCTGACTGGTAGGGTTATGGAGCGTAGTGGTAGACTAAGACCTCCTGTGGTAGTCTGACTGGTAGGGTTATGGAGCGTAGTGGTAGACTAAGACCTCCTGTGGTAGTCTGACTGGTAGGGTTATGGAGCGTAGTGGTAGACTAAGACCTCCTGTGGTAGTCTGACTGGTAGGGTTATGGAGCGTAGTGGTAGACTAAGACCTCCTGTGGTAGTCTAACTGGTAGGGTTAGGAGCGTAGTGGTAGACTAAGACCTCCTGTGGTAGTCTGACTGGTAGGGTTAGGGGGCATAGTGGTAGACTAAGACCTCCTGTGGTAGTCTGACTGGTAGGGTTATGGAGCGTAGTGGTAGACTAAGACCTCCTGTGGTAGTCTGACTGGTAGGGTTAGGGAGCGTAGTGGTAGACTAAGACCTCCTGTGGTAGTCTGACTGGTAGGGTTATGGAGCGTAGTGGTAGACTAAGACCTCCTGTGGTAGTCTGACTGGTAGGGTTATGGAGCGTAGTGGTAGACTAAGACCTCCTGTGGTAGTCTGACTGGTAGGGTTATGGAGCGTAGTGGTAGACTAAGACCTCCTGTGGTAGTCTGACTGGTAGGGTTATGGAGCGTAGTGGTAGACTAAGACCTCCTGTGGTAGTCTGACTGGTAGGGTTATGGAGCGTAGTGGTAGACTAAGACCTCTTTGCGTCTGAAATGTTTTGTTGAACAAGCTGCAGCAACTGTTTTTAGTGTTTTTGTGACTCAAATGGATCCGCCCTTCAGTTCTCTGTGTTGTGTTCAGGTCCGGGAACAGGAGTCCCCTTCCACTGGCACGGCCCCGGCTACTCCGAAGTCATCTACGGAAGAAAGGTGATCCATTTCATCCCGAACCGTGTCTCGTGATCCCAAAACCTGTCTCAGCTTTATACGGAAGCCCTGAAAGGCCACGTGGAAAAATAGTTTTTTTGTAGTAAAAGTAGGTTTTTCGTAGTAAAAACCTGCGTTTATTTCCTGCGTAGAAGAAAGTACTACGCGGCATAACAGCGAATTGCTAAACATGCTAAAAGTAAAGTTTTCTGATATGTAGTCTGTTTATCTTAGTAAGCAAATTATGGCAAAACTCGGCTGGTTGCCGAGGCAACTTGCCCTTTTTCCCCTTTGCAAATTACATAATCAGACTACACGAGACCTATTAAAGGTCCCATGGCATGAAAATGTCCCTTTATGAGGTTTTTTAACATTAATATGAGTTCCCCCAGCCTCCACCTTGCCCCCTCCCCCTCTAGGGGCTGTAATTCTGCACCAAGGCTGAATTTTGGGAAAGAGACTTCAGATACAGTATTAGAGGACCACTAAGGTCTATATAAAGAGACTTCAGATACAGTATTAGGGGCCACTAAGGTCTATATAAAGAGACTTCAGATACAGTATTAGGGGACCACTAAGGTCTATATAAAAGAGACTTCAGATACAGTATTAGGGACCACTAAGGTCTATATAAAGAGACTTCAGATACAGTATTAGGGACCACTAAGGTCTATATAAAAGAGACTTCAGATACAGTATTAGGGACCACTAAGGTCTATATAAAAGAGACTTCAGATACAGTATTAGGGACCACTAAGGTCTATATAAAGAGACTTCAGATACAGTATTAGGGACCACTAAGGTCTATATAAAGAGACTTCAGATACAGTATTAGGGGCCACTAAGGTCTATATAAAAGAGACTTCAGATACAGTATTAGGGACCACTAAGGTCTATATAAAGAGACTTCAGATACAGTATTAGGGACCACTAAGGTCTATATAAAAGAGACTTCAGATACAGTATTAGGGACCACTAAGGTCTATATAAAAGAGACTTCAGATACAGTATTAGGGACCACTAAGGTCTATATAAAGAGACTTCAGATACAGTATTAGGGACCACTAAGGTCTATATAAAGAGACTTCAGATACAGTATTAGGGACCACTAAGGTCTATATAAAGAGACTTCAGATACAGTATTAGGGACCACTAAGGTCTATATAAAGAGACTTCAGATACAGTATTAGGGACCACTAAGGTCTATATAAAGAGACTTCAGATACAGTATTAGGGGACCACTAAGGGCTATATAAAAGAGACTTCAGATACAGTATTAGGGACCACTAAGGTCTATATAAAAGAGACTTCAGATACAGTATTAGGGGACCACTAAGGTCTATATAAAGAGACTTCAGATACAGTATTAGGGGACCTTTAATTAGAATATGAATCAGCCATGTGGACCAGACTGCCGGTTCGTCTCAGTGAGCAGCCGATAACAAGGCTGTCCTATTGCGTGCAGAGGAAATTTGAAAGACAACCGTTTGTCCCGCCCCTCGGATTGAACCCAGCCAATGGGGAGCTACCAGACCCAACATCTGGATGTAGGTCTGGCTCATCAGGCTACTTTAGCACAGCGTTCTCGCCCTCAGAACCCGAACTCAGAAGAACTAAAACCAGCTGGCTTTCCAGAGCTCCCGTAGCTTCAGCTTCCCGTAGTGAACGATGGGTTTGTGTTCCCGCAGCGTTGGTTCCTCTACCCGCCTGACAAGGAGCCGCACTTCCACCCAAACCGCACCACCCTGTCCTGGCTGACGGAGACGTACCCCCAGCTGCCGGAGGACGAGGCTCCGCTGGAGTGCACCATCAGACCCGGAGAGGTGAACCCACTCAGCGGAGTTCTTTCATCTCTGTGAAACCAGAACAGACAAACGATCCCCATAGAACTTCCTTTTATTAACTAGTGTAAAGGAGATTATCTTCAGGGCTAAACTACGTGGTACTGGATCGGTGCATGAGACCAAGACCAGTATTTTAGGCAGTATTGGAAGCTTTTCTGATACTGGTATCGGTATGATAAGAACTGGCTTTCACCGAGCACTGACTTCAGTTAAGGTCTATATAAGAGATACTTCAAATACAGTATTAGGGGACCACTAAGGTCTATATAAAAGAGACTTCAGATACAGTATTAGGGACCACTAAGGTCTATATAAAGAGACTTCAGATACAGTATTAGGGGACCACTAAGGTCTATATAAAGAGACTTCAGATACAGTATTAGGGACCACTAAGGTCTATATAAAAGAGACTTCAGATACAGTATTAGGGACCACTAAGGTCTATATAAAGAGACTTCAGATACAGTATTAGGGACCACTAAGGTCTATATAAAGAGACTTCAGATACAGTATTAGGGACCAGTAAGGTCTATATAAAGAGACTTCAGATACAGTATTAGGGGACCACTAAGGTCTATATAAAGAGACTTCAGATACAGTATTAGGGGACCACTAAGGTCTATATAAAAGAGACTTCAGATACAGTATTAGGGACCACTAAGGTCTATATAAAAGAGACTTCAGATACAGTATTAGGGACCACTAAGGTGTATATAAAGCACCATGTCATGGGACCTTTAAGGCTCTTTAACATTAGTTTGAATCTTCCGTGTGTGTGTCAGATTTCCCAGAAGTCCGAGTGTTGTGGTTTTCTCCATCAGGTGCTGTATTTCCCCAACCGCTGGTGGCACGCCACGCTCAACCTGGACACCAGCGTCTTCATCTCCACCTTCCTCGGCTGAGGACAACAACACAACTGTACTTCCATCTTTCAGCTGTGACTTCTGGGACCATATTTCAGCCTGAATGACCGTTACATTCCACGTTAACAAAAGACGACGTTGGGTTTTTATTTTTCTCTTTAAGAGGAGAGATAAACACTTTAACTTAGCGATATATCAGCAGGAAACCTCCGCAGTCGACTACTGACGTTCAAACATTCACATTACAGGGTTCCTGAAATGAGATCTTCAGATATGCAAATGAGTAGTTTTCTTGCTAAACATACACATGCTAATATACATACATACATGTACAGGACAGACGTGTGAATGTTGGGAGATATTTAATGTGTGTGTGTGTGTGTGTGTGTGTGTGTGTGTGTGTGTGTGTGTGTGTGTGTGTGTGTGTGTGTGTGTGTGTGTGTGTGTGTGTGTGTGTGTGTGTGTGTGTGTGTGTGTGTGTGTGTGTGTGTGTGCCCAAGTCTCCTGTGAAGAGCCAAATCCAGCCCCCATATCAATTTAGGTTCACATACAGTAGATTTTTCACCCTCATGTTGTCCTCGGGTCCAATTTGACCCGTTTTCAGTTTTTTTTTATCACAAAAAATGGGCGTTCAAAATAAGCTGAAAATGTCAACATTAGAAATATCAAAAAACTTTGGAAAAATCATCAAAAAAAAGCATCCGCAACATTGAAAAAGTGACATAAATGTCAGAAAAAGCGATAATAGAGTTGTATGGTTGACTTTTGCTGCTTTTTTTGGGCTTTATGTCGACCAAAGTGAGACTTAACCCTCATGTTGTCCTTGGGTCAAATTGACCCGTTTTCAGTTAATGTTTTTTTTCTCACAAAAAATGGGCCGTCAGAATAAGAGCTGAAAATGTCAACATAAAATATCAAATCACTAAAGAATAAACATTTAAAAAAACACCCACAACATTGAAAAAGTGACCAAAACCTCTTTGTTTTCATGGTTGACAGGAAGACAACACAAGCGTCAAAGACTCTATGAGACCTGCAATAACAGTCAAAGATATTTGACTTTTTCAATGAAATAAAAGCATCTTAATAACCTCTACGTGTCTCTACGTGTCTCTGTGTGTCCTTGATGTTATTATCCAGCATGGCCCTTAGTGGAGTTGAGTTTGACGCAGAGCGGGACATTTTTCCCATTTTTGCAGCTATTAGCACTATATTTCCAAGCCATTTGATAATAGATAATAGAGCTAAATATAAAAACATAATAGCCGCTGTATAACTGTGTATATATACATATGTATATATACTGTATATATGTACAGTATGTATACTGTATATAAACTGTATATATGTACAGTATATATACATATACTGTATATATATATACTGTATATATATACAGTATATATACATATACTGTATATACATATACTGTATATATATACAGTATATATATATTCGTTTCCATTCGTAGGTCGTCATCAGTATATCAGAGCTGCAGGGTGCACACACACACACACACACACACACATACACACACACACACACACACACACACACACACACACAAACACTTACACACACACACACACACATACAAACACTAACACACATACACACACATACATACACACATACACACATACAAACACTAACACACACACACACACACACATACATACACACATACAAACACTAACACACACTCACACACACACACACACACACACACACACACACACACACATTATTTTCTTATTTCCCAGTATGTCCTGTAATACCGTACACGGCCAGTAGATGACAGCACAACCATGAAACATTCAGCAGCATTTAGTTTCTTTTTTTATTTTGTCTCTATTGTTTAGGGTTAGGGGGTTAGGGTTAGGGTTAGGGTTAGGGGTTAGGGTATAGTGTTAGGGTGTTAGGGTTAGGGGTTAGGGTGTTAGGGTTAGGGGTTGGGGTATAGTGTTAGGGTGTTAGGGTTAGGGGTTGGGGTATAGTGTTAGGGTGTTAGGGTTAGGGGTTAGGGTATAGTGTTAGGGTGTTAGGGTTAGGGGTTAGGGTATAGTGTTAGGGTGTTAGGGTGTTAGGGTGTTAGGGTTAGGGGTTAGGGTATAGTGTTAGGGTGTTAGGGTTAGGGGTTAGGGTATAGTGTTAGGGTGTTAGGGTTAGGGGTTAGGGTATAGTGTTAGGGTGTTAGGGTTAGGGGTTAGGGTATAGTGTTAGGGTGTTAGGGTTAGGGGGTTAGGGTATAGTGTTAGGGTGTTAGGGTTAGGGGGTTAGGGGTTATAGTTAGGGGGTTAGGGGGTTATTTCAATTTCCTTGCGGGAGTCATCCCAAAAGGATTAATAAAGAGAAGTCTAAGTCTAAGTCTAAGTCTTAGGGTGTTAGGGTTAGGGGTTATAGTTAGGGGGTTATAGTTAGGGGGTTAGGGTTAGGGGGTTAGGGTTAGCGGCATGTTGCGGCAAGAGTGCAGCGTATTTGAAGAAATGCCCCCCCCCCCCATAAATATTGCTACCGCCTGGCTCAAAGCCTGGTCTCACACAGATAATGTAACCAAAAACAAGTTTATTGAACTAAATACCCTAATAACATAACTTAACCCAACATAAAGGTAACAGTGGGATGTGTAATTATAGAAGACATCAGTCGTGTCATCGATGAGGGAATGAATGAAGTGAAGATGTTGTAAGATGCAACAAACCAGACAAAGAACTAAATGGTGGATGCTCCAGTAGGACCAGGTGAGAGAGACTGAGACTCCCAGAAGGGCCGAGGCCTTCATGCCTTCTGTAGGCCACGCCCAGCTGGCCACGTAAAGACCACCCTCCCAACTCACCCCCCCGCCCACTCTCAGCACCTGAAAACAAAAAGGAGCAGACATGACAGGCCGGCAGATTGGGAAGGGCCGTCACAATATGCAGACTTTGGCTGATTATGGGCTCGCAAACCCCGTTTTTCTGGGGGGGCTGAGTAGAAGGTCAGCAGCAGGTTGGAGTCCAGGTGTTTCCTGAGGACCCTCAGGAAGTGTAGCCGCTGTTGAACCTAAATGAATAAAATGTAAATACTCAAGTGAAGTACAAGTACATGTGAGAAAGTGTATCTCGGGTTGTGATCCTGAGTAATAACGCCGTCGTGTCTCCATCAGACCGGACTGGAAGTCTTTTGGTCACAAGTCGCCTGAAAACTTCAAGATTCTCCACCCAGCTTTTATTTCCTATATGACTCTCAGGTTACGCGTCACCGTGGTTACTGAATATTTCAATTAGGGGGTTGGGTCTGAAATCACACACGCACATGCACACACACACACATACACACACACACACATACACACATACACACATACACATACACATACACACACACACACACACGCACACACACATACACACACACACATACACACACGCACGCACACACACACACACACACAACACACACACACACATACACACACACACATACACACATACAGACATACACATACACACACATACACGTACACACACACACACACACACACACACACACACAGTTACAGAGCTGCCTTGAATGCCGTTTGTCTGTTTTGAAAACATTGTCGTCACTACCACATTGCATTGTGGGATACTGATGCCGTGGGGTCCACTGTAATATTTTAACTGAAATAGTATTTACTGTAACTCACATACTTTTGGTTTCATAATAAGACTTCAGACTGTTCTAACTACTACAACATGTTGCATAACAGCAGCTGTGACTCATCTCCGTCTTCTCATTGGTCGTTGACCCATCTCCGTGTTCTGATTGGTCCTCGACTCATCTCCGTGTTCTGATTGGTCCTCAACTCATCTCCGTGTTCTCATTGGTTGACAGTTTAATAATAATAATATTACATTTTATTTAACAGCGCCTTTCTAAGCACTCAAGGTCGCTTTACAGACAATAAAAGATACAGGGAACAGTTATGAAAAATAAATAAATTAATTAATTAATTAATAAAATGACAGGAACAGGGTTTTTACAAATAAGCAGCGGGAACAGGTGGATTTAAGGTTAGGGTTAGAGGGGGGGTGATGTGAAGGAGTCCAGATAGATATGGAGGAGCAAGATTATGGAGGAGCTTTGAAAGTATGCAGAAGGATTTTAAATTGTATTCTGAATTGAACTGGAAGCCAATGGAGCTGCTGAAGGACGGGGGTTATATGATGAGAAGAGGGGTTCTGGTGATGACACCAGCTGCTGAAGGACAGGGTCATATGATGAGAAGAGGGGTTCTGGTGATGACACCAGCTGCTGAAGGACGGGGTTATATGATGAGAAGAGGGGGTTCTGGTGATGACACCAGCTGCTGAAGGACGGGGTCATATGATGAGACGAGGGGTTCTGGTGATGACACCAGCTGCTGAAGGACGGGGGTCATATGATGAGAAGAGGGGGTTCTGGTGATGACACCAGCTGCTGAAGGACGGGGGTTATATGATGAGAAGAGGGGGTTCTGGTGATGACACCAGCTGCTGAAGGACGGGGGTCATATGATGAGAAGAGGGGGTTCTGGTGATGACACCAGCTGCTGAAGGACGGGGGTTATATGATGAGAAGAGGGGGTTCTGGTGATGACACCAGCTGCTGAAGGACGGGGGTCATATGATGAGAAGAGGGGGTTCTGGTGATGACACCAGCTGCTGAAGGACGGGGGTCATATGATGAGAAGAGGGGGGTCAAATGTAATTGCTGGTGAATGGAGTTGATTTTTTCATTAAAAGTCTCCACTGCTGACTGACGCCAAGACTTGTCACCTGTACATACAGGAGCCGCACCCTACACACCTGTGACCAGGTGAGACGCGCACACACACACACACACGCACACACACACACACACACACACACACACACACACACACACACACACACACACATGCACACATGCACACACCTACCACCTGATGGACAGGTTTTGATGTAACTCTGATTATTTTTAGACATGGACTGGAGTTATAAAGGTGTCTCGTTGTCCTCTGATCAGACACAGACACCCGGACTGAAGAGGAAGACGAGAGAAGAGCAGCTTGGTCTCTGCCAGCGTTTCCTCGACACGAAGGTGAAAAGAGTCTTTTAATCGACCTGAAGAGTTCAGCAGGTGAGAATCCTAGCAGAGGAATGTGGAAATGTCTGATAATCAGATCACGTTGATCACATTGGGATGTGTCTCTGTTTAACTGGACAGTTGGAAGGTTTCTTCATGCTGATGAGATGATTCAAAAACACCTTTTTGAAATATTCTGTAGAATTTGTCTCTGAGTTAAATGACGTGATCTGAACCAGGTTAGCATGTATTACTGCCGAGGCTCTCATGTACAATCTGAGCTCAACCTCACTCATCAGGGAAAAATGGAGACAATGTCAAAACTGGTCTGTCAGCATCGGTGAAACTGGAGGAGGTGTGTTCAAAACCACCGTCTTAAACCTCTGACACACTTTGGCTTTGCTGAATCCTACAGACGCTCATTTGTTAAAGGTTCACAATGTTCATATCTGGAACTAAAGAAAGGTTTTCAGTTTGGGGACATGGAAGGCATTTTGAAGGCTTCACCAGATGTGGTGACTACAGTTCCATCTGTACCACTGGACTACATATATGTAGTTAAAGCAACAAGCAGCGCTGAACAGCCGTCTGGGGAAGTAGTGGTCGTAGTGGCTATAAATGACATGCAAACTCCTGCAAGTTAGAGCTCACTAATCAAACTCTTTAGTGCTGACAGGCTCTAAACAACCTGGATGAACCAACTTAAAGAACTCATTGGATAGAAACCAGTGGTGGAGATGAAGTCCCTGAACACAACATCTATCATAGATAACCCTGATCCACTACTTCTAGTGTATTTCTTGTATCTTTGGTTAGTGAGTATGTCCTTGGTAACTGCTTGCTAATAAAGTCTATCTATCTATCTATCTATCTATCTATCTATCTATCTATCTATCTATCTATCTATCTATCTATCTATCTATCTATCTATCTATCTATCTATCTATCTATCTATCTATCTATCTATCTATCTATCTATCTATCTATCTATCTATCTATCTATCTATCTACCTACCTACCTACCTATTGTTGGGCTCAAATCCTGCCCTTCTAGATTCTTTCAGGAAGAAGGGTTCAAGTCAGTAGGTTGGATAGAAGAACGTTTATTCATATAGAATATATTCTAAAGACAAAGTTACAGAGAATATGCATCCATGGCTCTCCCAAGGTAGTCTGACCCTCTAGACCTTTCTGCATGATCTTATGTCCTCAGGGGGGTTCAGTTGCTACCACGTGACATGTTTGTGCGCTATGTTTTGTCTCCATAAGGTTCGTGTCTGGCAGAGCTCGGGCTGCTCAATAGATAACAGGTCTCAGACTCCTACTGGAGAGGCCCTTTACCCAAAACCAGGACGGGTCCCTGACCCCCTTTGGCCCTGCTTTTCAGAATTGACACACTCGGCAGAGCTATGGTTGGACACATTGTACCAAAACAACTTATCATAAGGTCACAGTGAACTTTATGAACTACATGCTTCTTATTCAGAAGTGAACCTAATAATCACACTGAAACCAAGCAGACTATGTGTGATGCTTTAGCTCTTTAGCTCAAAATATAATGAATTGAACACACATGATATGGATACATTTTATTCCAACAATTTCCCCTTTTGGTCTCACTTGTGAGACCACCTTTATTGAATGAACAAAACAAAATGACAAGCGTCCCGGCATTAATCATGGAGCATCCCAGGATACATTAAGGAGTTTTACACTTCCCCTTTTGATCTTTTTTAAAAGATCATCATTAATCAACCTCTTACATCTTCACTCTTTGTCGACCTTGTGTCCACTTCTTTCTTCAACCAGGGATTTGACTAATCACCTGGAGTTGGAGCTTGGGAGGGGATTATTCTGCCCCTCTGCTGGTCCCTTTGCTCTTATGCGCTCATCTCTTCGTCCGAAGGGATGCGTAGGTCTCCTTCCAGTGCGGCTTGCACTTCTCTCAGTGTCCGTCCTGGATCCTCTGCTGGCGTGCACTGACTCCAATGATACCACGTTTCCCCCTTTACGCGTAGTCTCACTACATGGCTGGTGCCTTCAGTCACCTCGAATGGACCGGTCCACCGGGGCTGGTTCCACTTCCTTTTTTATCACTCTGAGGCGGACCCGGGAAGCCTGGGGGACTGTGTGGGCTGTGGACCTCTCACCTTTCTGTTGGGAGAACTTGGACACAAACACTTGTAAATCATAAATATAGGCTTTGGGCAACCTTTTATTTTCTTTTATTTTTCTAAAGTCATGCACCATTCTGTACTTGCCTGTGGCTGGTTTTAGGTCTGGGAGAATAGGAGTGTTCCACTCAGATGTGGAGGACTCCAGGACTCCAGCCTCTAATAGGCCTTGTATTGTGTGAGAAATACTTTCAAGAGCCACTGGTTTAATGGGGTACTGAGGCTGTCTGATGGGTTGTGAGGTTTTCATTTCAAATGTGACAGGTTTACAATGTACCAACCCTACATCTGTGGAGCCAGTACTCCACATGGATTCAGGAAGGGAGGCCACCAGTGCAGCGTCAGGGTGATCAGTCATTTCTCTGCCATGTGACCTAGAGATGAGACAGTGCTCCAAGAAAGCAGTATTATGCACATATGACGGGAACATGCGGATGCAGTATGTGTCTGTACTGGGTGAGTAGAAAACAAGGTCAATCTGAGTGCATCTAAAATCTTTAGCAGCTACTGCAGGTTTGATCATTGGGCCTAATTCCTTAGCTTGATGTTTGGGGTTTATTGCCAGAGTAATGTGGGGAACAGATTCACCTGATAGCTTAAACCAGGACATTTGTTCAGGGGTGAGTTCTACCTCAGCAGCTACACCTCGAGGACCTGCATAGATATTGGTGGATTTTAAATCCCACTGTTTCCCATATTGGTTATTAGAAAACTCATTATAATAGAGAAGGTCATTTTCTCTGTCATAATGGAGGGTGAGGTGTGGAGGGTCAGCAGGTGGTACATACGGACGGAGGCTGCAAATCCAGGGTTTCCATTGTAGGTAGGCAGACAGGATGCCAGTGTGAGTTGGTGTCTCAGGAAACAGACAAGCCCAATAAATGTCAGCTTTTACAGTGAGACTCAGGGCAGGTGCCAACAGTCACTGCCCCCCTTTGTCCCACATCCCACAGTTCAAAACTGTCCCATCAGGAAAGGTGAGAGAAATACCTTCAGGTGAGCAGAGGATCGACACTCCCAGTTTTATGTTGTAGCCGGGAGCAAGGGTCGGGTTTGGGGCCTGGTGTCCCCCTCTTTGACCTCTTCCTCACCCTCTTTGCATTGGTTTAGCATGTGGGCAGGTGGCTTTCCATTGGTCCATAGCGCCACACACAAAGCATCCCTTCTGTTGAGGTGGTTGGGGTCTGTTGAAACGAGTTGCAGCCCCCCTGTATGTACCACTGTACTGACCTCTGGATGGGAAAAATATCCCTGGGGAGATGGGAAAGCAGGAGGATAGGCTTGCTGAGGAGCAGGGAAGGGAGGAGGGAGTTGGGGGATAGGAGCACAAGGATAAGGGGAGGGGATGACTGGAGGGGGTGGAGGATATGGGTTAGTTATTATGGGAACAGTCAGCAGGCGTGGTTACAGACATTTGTTTCTGAGCATCCTTTTTGTTAAATTTAGTCTTTGCTTCTTCTAACTGCAGTTTCAAGAGCTGTGTCTGCAGCTCTGTGGTTTCATTCCCCTTTTTGTCAGCCTTACGTTTAGCAATGTCTAAATGATGTCTAACATGTTCCCGCCATACTGCATCTTCACAATCATCATCTAAATCAGGATTTTCTTCTAATTTTACACACACCTCTAATGGTAGCCCTGCAAACACTGCCCTCCTGAACCACACAGATGTATTGCCTTTTTGCACTGGATTTTGTCCTGTCTGACACAGCCATGTGTCATAACAATCAGCTAAATACTTCACAGGTTCAACTTTGGGAAGCTAGGTATCCCCGCGGACTGGGGCAGAGGATAAATTCTCCTCATGACCTCTGCAATACGA
This sequence comes from Percina caprodes, assembly GCA_013375575.1. Taxonomy (NCBI): domain Eukaryota; kingdom Metazoa; phylum Chordata; class Actinopteri; order Perciformes; family Percidae; genus Percina; species Percina caprodes. Next base: position 130,537 of record JABXJD010000186.1, read on the forward strand.
TATAAATGGGGCATGAAAGGTGTTTCATCGTCTTGGAGTTCGATTCTAGCTTCTTTTTCTATCTAGGCGCATCTGGAGAGGATAGCCCTCTTAAGTAGCTCTCTGTACCTGATATCATCTTCCTTTCCATCCAATTTTCCTCCTTTTGCTTTGTATCCTCCTCCACTTCCTAAATCTCCCACATATCTACTTTCTTTTCCATTGCTATCAGTTTCTCGGGGGCGCGCTTAGCTCTGGCTGTGTGAGCTGGTGTCTTGAGTCGAGGGAGAAAGTGACTGTGCCGCCCGTCACATCTATTATTGGGTATAGTCCGGGGTGTCGGATGTAGTCACATAAGAGGGAGGCTTAATGTCATGTCTGGGTTCTGATTCAGTCTTGTTCTGAAATGTAGGACCTTTGGCTCCCTGAACTCCCTCGTTTTTTTCTGTTTTGTCTTTATGACTCACATTTTGACCCATCAATGCTAATTCAAGAATTTTCAGACCTTGGGCCTCTAATTCTTTTATCCTTTTCTTGAGTTTTGATCGAGGTACCAGAGCCTTTGAGTCGGCTAAATGTTTCTTACACTCTTCTAAATCCTATCTATATCTATTTCTGACTTTCCACAAATGTGCCAATAATGTAGTTGTGGTGTCCTCTGCGTTATGTTGAACGAGAGGCCACAACACTGTCTTTGTTTCTTCTTTAACTTTTTCCTTGTCTTTTTCAGCTGTTTTATCTGCCATTCCGCGCATTATTAATTCTATTTGTTTTTTCCATAGTTTATAGGGTCCGCAACCTACGCCTAATTATATGATCTCTTTGGGCCTCCATTATTCAAAATGTATTATTATTTTTATTCTAGTTTTATTTTTATTTATTTTTTATTATTTTTATTTATATTTTTATTTTTAACTTGAGACTACCTTCACACTAATTAGTCAATGTTAGTGCTACCCTTCGTGATCACCCTCAGTGTCACTACCATTCACGACTCTATTTTTAGAGACGTTACCTTTCGTCTCTGACTCTTCTTCACACTAATTAAGCCAATTTAGCGCTGCCTTTCACATCTACTTAACGATCTTCTTTGCACGATTTTCAGATCTTTTGATGCTACACATTCACACTTTTTCTTTAAAGTACTACCCCTTGAGTCTGACTTTCTCTGTATTACACAACAACAAAACAAAATTCATCACAATATGGTACGCTCCTACAATCCAACCTCTATTTCTAGATATCAAGATTAATCAAAATACCTTTCTAAATTGTCAACCAGAACCAAGGACCTCACACATTCAATTTAGCTTTCTCCAATATTGCAGATTTGATAAAAACAAGTTATGCTTACCTTTTAAGTGGTCCCTTGGTGAATGATCAGAGTGTCCGGTTCTGGTTGTTCTGTCCAATGGAACCTCTTCCTCCTCGCTGGCTCGCCAAATTGTTGGGCTCAAATCCTGCCCTTCTAGATTCTTTCAGGAAGAAGGGTTCAAGTCAGTAGGTTGGATAGAAGAACGTTTATTCAGATAGAATATATTCTAGAGACAAAGTTACAGAGAATATGCATCCATGGCTCTCCCAAGGTAGTCTAACCCTCTAGACCTTTCTGCATGATCTTATGTCCTCAGGGGGGTTCAGTTGCTACCACGTGAAATGTTCGTGTGCTATGTTTTGTCTCCAGAAGGTTAGTGTCTAGCAGAGCTCGGCCTGCACAATAGATAACAGGTCTCAGACTGCTACCTGAGAGGACCTTCACCGTAACACAGGACGGGTCCCTGACCCCCCTTGGCCCTGCTTTTCAGAATTAACACACTCGGCAGAGCTGTGGTTGGACCCATTGTACCAAAACAACTTATTATAAGGCCACAGTAAATTTTATGAACTACATGCTTCTTATTCAGAAGTGAACCTAATAATCACACTGAAACCAAGCAGACTATGTGTGATGCTTTAGCTCTTTAGCTCAAAATATAATGAATTGAACACACATGATATGGATAGATTTTATTCCAACACTATCTATCTATCTATCTATCTATCTATCTATCTATCTATCTATCTATCTATCTATCTATCTATCTATCTATCTATCTATCTATCTATCTATCTATCTATCTATCTATCTATCTATCTATCTATCTATCTATCTATCTATCTATCTATCCATCCATCCATCCATCCATCCATCCTATCCAGCCTTGGACTGACCAAAGCTGGAGAAAGAGTTATCAGCTCCCACAAAGATAGGATAGAAGGGAGATGTCTCACTCTGGAGATAAAACTAGTGAGATGTCTCACTCTGGAGATAAAACTAGAGAGATGTCTCACTCTGGAGATAAAACTAGAGAGATGTCTCACTCTGGAGATAAAACTAGAGAGATGTCTCACTCTGGAGATAAAACTAGTGAGATGTCTCACTCTGGAGATAAAACTAGAGAGATGTCTCACTCTGGAGATAAAACTAGAGAGATGTCTCACTCTGGAGATAAAACTAGAGAGATGTCTCACTCTGGAGATAAAACTAGAGAGATGTCTCACTCTGGAGATAAAACTAGAGAGATGTCTCACTCTGGAGATAAAACTAGTGAGATGTCTCACTCTGGAGATAAAACTAGAGAGATGTCTCACTCTGGAGATAAAACAGAGACCTGAACACACAGGGTGAAAACAGGATCTGCAACAATGTGCACTACAAAAGAAATTTGGTGTTTTTTGAAAATGAAACCATGGAAACCTATTCTGGTACAACCTAAAAATACAATTATGAACCTGAAAATGAGAAGAACATGGGCCCTTTAACGACTGACAGTGGCTGGTCGTCAAGTGCAAGAGCCTAGTTATTTTTTTACAGCCAAGAATCTCCAAACGGATGGCATTGCTCCTCCGTCGCTTGTACCTGCTTGATAGAAGTTATTGTCACGTTGCTATGAGGTGGTATCGGTTGTGGTAGAATTGGAGTCATTTTATGTAAGTACATGTGCAAGGCATCGGACATCCTAGGATCCCTAGTCTTACCTGGACTTGGGTTGATAACACCAATAATTTGTTCCTCCAGTGAACTATGGCACAGTTTGTTGAAGACTCCAGCCTCGGGGACTGGGAGGAGATTGGTTCTGGGGGTTTTGGACAAATCTACAAAGCCAGGCATCATCAGTGGGGCTATGACGTGGCCATTAAACTGCTTCTTCAGGGCGAGGGGTAAGTGCTTACAAAGGATTTCCTGTTCATAACTACATAAAGTTGTGTGAATTACTCATAATGCAAACACACACACACAGGACCGTGGAGTTTTTGCTGCATGAGATCCAGATGATGCGTCAAGCCACCAGCCCGTATGTCATGGCCGTCCGAGGGATCTTCAAGGGTCAGGCGCCCTCTGGCGGGTCAAGACGGCTTGGTGTGGTCCTGGATCTCATGGAGAGAGGATCATTGGCCTCCCTACAGGTGACCAGGAACAACTACTTATATCTTTTACTTAGAGTAGGAATACTCTGTAAAAAAAAAAAATACTACAAGTAAAAGTCTTGCATTAACAATACAAAAGTATAGAATAAATAAATATATAATATACTCATTATTAAAGAAAAGAAGAAAAACATTAAAATAACATCATATTCCAAACCTTTGAATGGTGGTGTATAGGTGTAGCTCACTGTCTCCACTATCTCCACTATTATCCACTTGGTGGATCTGAAACCATCTTACAGGAAGCATTGAGGGGAACTCCACCCTGGCCGCTGGTCTTCAGACTGGCTCACCAAGTGGCTCTGGGTATAAACTTCCTCCACAGTCTGCCCCAACCCGTGCTCCACCAGGACCTGAAGCCCCAAAACGTGCTGCTGGACGACGCTCTCAATGCCAAGGTGAGTCCCAGGCTTTGAGGGGAGGCCAGGCCTCATGTTTCCTTTATACTTTTACAAGAGTTTGCACAGTTTTCAGGCTCCCTTTAGTCTGGAAATTAAATGGAGCTTAAAAAACATATTGTGAACCCAAAAGATACAGACATGGGTTTCCCTTACATGTTGCAGCTTGATAATATGCAGTAGTAAATAGTGGCGATGGAAACACTTTTAAGATGGAGCGTATTCTTGTTTTTGGATCAAATGGCCTTTTGAATGGGAGAGCTAGGGGCGCTACTATGATAGCATCAACATCAGACGTTGCTCCAAGTATCACCAGGGACTCTACACATGGACTCAGCATCACCAGGGTCTCACATTATCTGCAAAAAACAGCGATCTCCAGCTCACCTAACTGCAACCCCTCCCCCTACGACTACATCTTGATATCCTTGAATATCACAAACAGGATTGGTGAAAAGGAGCAACCCAAGAACCAGCACAAGCTTTGGATATACATACATGGATTGGATAGCCCCCACCCTATACTCCTGCAGCACCTCCCACAGTATCTCCCGGGAGATCTGGTCATAAGTCTTCTCCAAATCCACAAAGCACATGTAGACCAAATGAGCATTGTTTCTCTTCAATCTGAGAATCCTAAGACCTTGAGACCAAAGCTCCCCGCTGCAGCTTCAGCAATGGAAGCTTTGAACATTGCCCACTTAGGTTCAATGCCCTCGACCTTCAGGGAAGCCAGAAAGGTCAGCCGGAGGTGTGACTTAAAGATCTCTCAAACAGGGGCCTTCTCAGACGATCCCAGTTCACCCACACTACCTGTTTGTCAAGGTCTTTCTCCAACCCCAACAGTCTCATGAAGACCAATGTGGAAACCAACCCACAGAGAGAGTTGTGTGGGGCTGATGGTCTTAATTGGCTTTTTAGCAACTCATTCGGCAATGGCTTGAATGTAACGGACGTTCATTAATATCAAAATGTTACGCACCAAAGCTACAACAGTTTACAACAGTCATGAACATTCATTAAGACTCCTTCATGTTCAGAGCTGGTTTTATGTCTTCTGCTCACCCGTTCAAATGAAGAACCTCTTCTGTCTCCTTCCTCTCTATTTCTCTCTGCAGCTTACAGATTTTGGCTTCTCCCGGATTTCCTGCAGCGTCACGCAGGTTTCCAAGGACAGTGGACCAGTAGGAGGGACGATATCATACATGCCACCAGAGGCTTTTACAGCATCATACAAACCTACCAGATCCTTTGATATCTACAGGTATGAGATCATACCAGCACTCAAATAAAAGTGTTTTATAAATTTATCATATAATAAATAATAACTGGAGACGGGATCACTCCAGCTGCCATGGTAACACATGTTCAGTGTTGACAGGAAGTCAAAATATCAGTCGCTTAGTCCTTTAACAGGAGAGGGAATTGTTTTCAGGAAGGAGGGATACTAATAGGACTTCATGCACAGATTTCCTATATGACATTAAATATCCTCATTCTCACATAAGCATTAATTATCAGATGACAACAATCCAGCCAGCAACCAACCAGGGTGTGATAGTTATGATATGGATAATAATCCTGACATGAAACTCTCTCTGTCTGTCTTTCAGTTATGGGATACTCCTTTGGTCCGTTGCCACAGGGAAACAACCATATGAGTGTAAGTGACTGTTGTCTTTACCAGTCCCTCCAGGATTTCATAGCCTTTTTTGAGATTGCTTTGGCCCAAAATGCCTGATTTTGCGTGAGCTTCGTCTTTCATATTGCAATGAAGTTGGGAAAGACAGTGAAAATTGCACAAAAAAAGCTTGTGATTTTTTGGTATACTTGGTCTAAAAATATAAAATATACTTTTTTGGGAAAATTAAACTACTCTGAGTTTTCCGAGTAACCAAACAAGCTCAGGATGCTGCAAATGTTGGTATAATGTGGAACTGGCTGGTGGATTTAAGACAAAAAAACAATAATTTATTGAATTAGTGAAATTTGTCGAGCTTTGGACGACTGGACGTCGGCTCGGGCTCTGGAATCCAATCCAACTTTATTTAAAACAACCAGGTTACCAAAGTGCTGGACAATGACATGAATATAAATACGTGAATAATAAAAAACGTTTAAAACATATAACGGACTAGAAAACTAAAATGCAGAACACAACTCTCACGCAGGTTTAGAGGCCAATGAATAAAAGGGAGCTTTAGGTTGTGATATAAAATATGAAGGCTGGAGGCCGATGTCATACGCAGAGGCCTCGGGGCCACGGCTGACTACGCTCCATCTCACATATTTAGTTTTATATTTTTTAGAGCCGCGTTCTAGGGACAACTTCAATATAATTTACATTATGGTTACTTACTTTTGATATATTATTTAATTACATATTATTCTATTTAATGTCACTTACTTACATTGCAATATTCTTTACACCATGGCCGCCTCACTTTACTTTACAATACTTCTTATATAATGCCACTGTACACTCATTCAGTACTTTTTGCACATTATCTGTATTCTCCCTGTTGATTGGTTGTTGTTTTGCTTCTTACTGTGGACAAATTGCTGCTGTAACAAGAGAATTTCCCCGTTGTAGGATGAATAAAGTATTATCTAACGTAATCTTCCACGTGGTGCAGGAACAGCAGGACTCTGTAGGTGTAGATGGAGCTGCCTTACAGCAGACGTCACTGTGGGGCTGCCAGTAATATATGAAATGAATAATTACAGTGCTTTAAATTTCATATATGTCCAAACAGTTCTTTAGGACAGCATGTCATGTGCTACTGCTACTCAATGCTAGACTTTATCTAAATGCAGTTCTTTTACATAATCTGTTATTTAACCACAGTTAATTGCTGACATGAGCTAAGGTGTTAAGGTCCATGACTGTTGACCGTAATTGTCAATTTTATGTTAATTTAAGAACAAAATACAATGTTTTTTATGATTATAAAGAGGCTGGGTTTACTTCATAGACTCTGTACTCGTGTTATTACATTATCTGGGTCACATGACATCGATGTAGCAAAAGACGTATCATGGGTTCAAAAAAGTGATGAATACATTCAACTAAAAGAGTTATTTTGTTAATTGTGATTATTTCTGAAACTATTAATTGAACAGTTAAATTTGGAATTGTTAGTTCTACTCAATGAAATTTCCAACAGCAGGTGGCAGAGTTGTCCCATTTAGCAGATTGAACCTGAACCTTTACATAAGCATCAGTCTAGACCGTCTATTCAGGTATTAACAGGGTCTCATTTAACCTCAAGACCACTCTGACAGCCTTTCTTATTCTTCCTCCAATGTAGATGCAAGACCAGAAGTACTAATATGGCTCATCCTGAAAGGAGAGCGTCCACCGCTGGATGATATCACGGGCGATGCTGCCGGGTTGACGGAGCTGAAAAGACTGATGAAGAGATGCTGGGATCAGAAACCTGAACGAAGGCCCACAGCCCTTGGTGAGGAAACTACGTCATTCACCTCTGATGCAGTGAATTAACACGGAAAAACAGCTTGTGATGATCTAACGTTACAGTCTTTACTCTATGTTGTGTACAACAGAGTGTACAACTGAGACAGAACAACTGTTCAAGAAGCACAAAGATGAACTCAACAAAGCTGTCTATGAAGTGCTGGAGAAACTGGTGAGGAACAAATCTCTTCATTAACACTCAAGTCCCAATGAGACAGTATAATATTTGGACAAAATGTAGAAAAACAACCAACCGGTCTTATGAAGAAATGTGTTCATAAACCCCACTTACGCACTTTTTATGAAGAGTCAGACATTCACTAATGTTTTCTTATCTTGGATTTGCTAAGAACAAAATCTATGAACACTCTTACACACATGTGAGTAATGAGAATTTGCTTCAAATAATTGGTTACTGCATTTTATTTAATTGTGAAGTCATTTACAATGATAATATTGTACTGTAATGTATTTCTGATCATTTGTTGAAAAAAACAAATCATATTATGCAAAGTAACATTAATACAATACATATACATATTATACATATATAATTTGCATCATACATAGATAAACAGATTAAATCCTGCATTTTTTGGGGATTGATCACGCTATTAATAGGGTCAAAATGACTCCGTTGTGTTCGTCCAGACTCAGTAGCTGTTTCCATCCACACGTCTTTATTCAGATTAAGTGATATTGAATGAAAAAAGCATCTTGGAAACAGAAAAATGAGAATATCGACTCAAAGGAAATACGTTTGGTCTCATGGGATTTTATCTTGATCAATTATGCTTTAGTTCATTTTATGGTTGCAATCCGCAATAAAATGAAGAAGAAGACGTTTTAGTTGATTTCCATCCAGTGTTTCCTCTCTGTCTGCACTCATGGCCGGCGTCAACAAAGACAGATGGAAGTGGACGGACGAGGAGACGAGAGACTTTTTGAATTTAATTTATGAACAACATATAACGGCTATTTTAAAAAGCAATAATCTAAGAAATGCCATAATTTATCAGGAACTCGTGAAGGAAATGGCCGACAAAGGTTAGGACAAGCTCAATGGAAGACGCTCAGACAGAGAGACATGTCTCAAAAAAGAGTCTCGCAGCGGCACATAAGCATTAGATCAACTTGTCCAATATTGATCATGTGTTGGTAGACGGGATCCATTTTGTCTAGAAACACTTTGTTGCTTGAATGTTGTGCGACTCAGTGCAAAAATGAATGAAAGGACATCAAAATGTCTCAAACCAATTTGAGCCTAATGTGTCATGTGACGTCATCACCAGGTTTTTATCGGCATTAAAGCCGTTGGATGGAAACACACTTTCACCAGATTTATTCACATGATTTTTACTTAACTAGACCCAGTAGTGCTTTGACTTTTACTTTGTAACATTTTGCAGCAATTATCAATACTTTCTACTCCACTATGCTTCTAGTTACATTACATTACGTTACATTTTCTCACCAGTGTAGTTTGGTTGCCATAGATACAGTATTTATGGGGCACCACCATTACTTCAACGGCTTCCTTGTCTTAAACGCCAGGCCTTGTTTGTGGTAGTGGACATCTTCTGCTTTAGAAAGTCTCTGGTTATTTGTACTTTTACTTACGTACTGAGCTTCAGTACTTCCTCCACCAATGCAATGTACAAGTCATCTGCGACTCCAACAACCATCTCTTGAAGGCGGTCTCCCACTTCTCAGGAGCTGCACAGGAAGTGTCCTTAAAGGGGAATTTACAGAGCGTTTTCTTATGCTAATTAGGAACAACAGGCACGCGCTTTTAATTATGAAGACGTGGGATTCATCAATCCTAAGAACACAGGTGTGGTCAATTCTGTTTAAGAACACGTCATGAATCCGACGTAGACTTCTCTTAGGGACTTTTTTAAGAACATATTTAAGAGAAAACTTAGGAAGATATCAGTGACTGAGGCCCATTGTTTTTATCATTGTGTAATCTCTTTCTCTTTCCAGAAGCAAAAGAAAGTAAAGGGCATGGCAGCAGGAAAGAAGGTTCAGAGGGATCCAGTTGCTGAGGCTTCAGGTCTGTATTTATAGAATACTGTTGCCTTGGTCCAGACCTTTGATTCAATTCATTTTACCGTGAAAGAGGCAAAGCAGCGGTGGTGGGAGAAGTTTGGAGAAGACACGGAGAAGGACTTTCGGTTGGCACCAAGGTGCTTCTGGAAGACCATTCCCCACCTCAAGAGGAGGAAGCAGGGAACCATCTAAGCTGTGTACATTAAGGATGGGATGCTGTTGACCTCAACTGAGGAGGTAATAGAGCGGTGGATGGAAAACTTTGAGGAACTCCTAAATCCAGCTAACACGCCCTCTATGGGAGAGGAAGAGCTGGAGGATGATGGGGGATCGTTGTCAATCTCCCTGGTGGAAGTTGCTGAGGTAGTTAAAGCCTCACGGATTGATGAGATCATCCAGAAGTGCTGACATCTCTGGGTGTGGAGGGGCTGTCTTGGTTGACACGTCTCTTCAACATTGCATGGAGGTCTGGGACGGTGCCTAGGGATTGGCAGACCAGGATGGTGGCTCCCCTCTTCAAAAAAAGGGTATCACACTTCTCAGCCTCCCTGGTCTACTCCAAGGTGCTGGAATGGAGGGTTAGGCCGATAGTTGAACCTTGGGTTGGGGAGGAACAATGTGGATTCAGTCCTGGTCGTGGAACGGATCAGATCTTCACTCTTGCAAGGATCCTGGAGGGAGCCAGTCTACATGTGTTTTGTGGATCTGGAGAAGGTGTATGACCGAGATAATGTTGGGAGGTGCTGCGGGAGTATGGGGTTAGGGGGTCCCTTCTCAGGACCGTTCAATCTCTGTATGACCAAAGCAGGAGTTGTGTCCAGGTTCTCGGCAGTAAGTCGGACTCGTTCCAGGTGAGGGTTGGCCTCCGCCAGGGCTGCACTTTGTCACCAATCCTGTTTGTAGTATTTATGGACAGGATATCGAGGCTTAGTCGGGGTGGGGGGGTTAGAGTGGTCTTGATTACATCATTGGACTTTGACCTTCAGCAATCACTGGATTGGTTCGCAGATGAGTGTGAAGTTGTGTTTTCAGCTCCTCTTTTTTCTGCTTGTAGAGAGCTACATGAAACTATATTAACGAGGACCGGTGAGTTAAATCCGCCGTCCGAGAGTATACCAGGTAGACACACAGCTGACAACCTGCAGGAGGAGGCGCTGGAGACAGGCTCCACGTGATGGGCCGCTGTGGTCTTGTGTCAGTCCCGCAAGTGGTTTCAGGAAAGTGGCTGCATGTGTCTGACAATGCTAAAAACATCAACACCGGTACAAGCGTACAGCTGTCCACGGACACGGAGTGCAGAAAATGAGTCATAGTCTCCCGGACGGGTGAACTAGACTCTGTTTCCTGGGCTTTCTTTCTACCAGCACTTTACCAGCTAATTAATTATTCTGAGTTAAACCCTGGCTCTCCATTAACAGCAGGGAGTGGCTTGTAACAGAGTGAACAATGTAATTTATCCTCCTTGGATTAATGAAATATGACTTCTTGATCTTCTAGTGGAGGATCCAACAGAACCTGGGATTATTGAACCTGCTTGCTGTGGACCCTGTCAGGTATGGACATACAACAAGAGCTCAAACTCTGCAGGGGCCTCTAATTCTTGTCCTTCAGCTGAAGAACTTCTTGTTTCTGTTCAGAGGAGAGAATAGGCCTGAGTTAGGAAACACATACAGAGTTTTGAATGGAATCATAAAGATATCATTCATATTTTAGTCCTGTTAGCAGCACGGCTCTAGAGATAGTTATATCGGCCCACCGCTTTGTTCCAGTCTCAAATATCTCAACAACTACTAAATGTGTTAAGATCATATCTGGTTCTGACATTTATTCTCCAGAGGATCCATCCATCCTCTGAGGTTTCCTCTGGCATCACCAGCAGGTTCAACATCTTATCATCTATTGGATGGATTGTAATGAAATGTGGTTCAGACATTAATGTTCTCCATGTGATGAACTGTAGTAATTCTGACTTTCTGTCCAGCGCCATCATCAGGTCAACTTAAAAGTATTTTCCCCATGAACCACCTTTTCTTTATTATAGATTAGGTATTATATTACCTAATCATTATTATAGATTAGGTATTATATTACCTAATCATTATTATAGTTTAGGTATTATATTACCTAATCATTATTATAGATTAGGTATATATAGATAAACCCCAGGCACGTTAATGATTAGAGTAGATGTAGAAATGTCATGTTAATGAATGTGTTTCCTGCTGTTGCCAGGCAACCTGCTTTTCTTTACTTCTTCTCTACTACTACTACAACCGGAGGACTCTGCATCATGTCTAACAGCAGTTAGGACTCATGTTGGATAGAAAATTCATTCTGACTGTGTTTCTTCCTCCAGGGCGCAGAGGCGTGATCTGATGAGATGTAAGTGTTAGTTTCTCCCTAAATACACAGTGATAGTTTTTATTCAGTAGAACATTACTGGTTAAGTTTCCATCCACGTGTCCATCAAATTATCTGAAGTTTGTTTCCAACCATCGGCTTTACAGCCAATAAAAACCTGGTGATGAGGTCACATGTTTGTCTGTTTTTTTCAGACTGGTATATCGGATTGATTTTAGACATTTTAAGGTGTTAACATTCATTTTTGCAGTGAATCGCACAACATTCACATTGGTCGGACAGGTCTCAGCTGAGACAATGAGGTTTTTTTTGCCCCCCCGGCTTGAATGTCAAACTCAGATTAAAACCTTGATTGTGTCTGATGATAGACGGGGATGTGCAATCGGTGTGTAGATGTGTGTGTGTGTGTGTGTGTGTGTGTGTATAGATAAGATGTATAAGAACAGTCCATTTACATATAAACAGCCGCTGTGTTTTGGGTCGAGCTGGAAAATATATCATATCATATCTATGGTGATATTAGACTAGATATCTCTTAGATTTTGGATATCGTGATATTGTAATATGATATAATATAATAATAATATGATGTAATATAATAATAATATGATATAATATAATAATAATATGATATAAGTTTCTTTTCCTGGTTTTAAAGGCTGCGTTACAGTAAAGTTTTCATTTCCTGATCTTACCAGACTGTTCCAGCTGTTTTATTATTATTTTATTAATTGCCTTTATACACTTACACGTCATTATATCCACGTTACTGATGATTATTTCTATATATAAATATTTTGTGACAGCACCGATACTCACTACGATATCGTTGTGGTATCAATATCGAGGTATTTGGTCAAACATATCGTGATATTAGATTTTCTCCATATCGACCAGCTCTAGTTTTGGGAAACATTTCAGAATAAACATCGTTAATAAATAATAAATTAATAATTACTTCAACTTAAGTTAATTGTTATTTTGATGTTAACTAACAACAAAATGATCCTTTACTAATTATTAATAATGCTATAAACTTTATTATTTTAAGTTAATTGTTGCTCACTTCATAATGTTTTATAAATTTAAATGAACATTATCTGGATGTTATTATAAAGTTCTAACTGGTGATTATAATAAATTGTTAACGGTTAATAAAGAGTTTTTAAAAGTGATAAGTTATGTTTTATTTTATAATCTATAAACATTATTTAATGCTTTATAAACCAGTTATTAATTATTTATTATTAAATATAGTTTCATTAACAGTATAATAATGATTAAGTTTAACTAATGATGTTCTAACCTGCAGCTGTGTTGTGTCTTGTTCTCTCCATCAGATGTCTGTGAACTGGAACTGGACACAAACACAGTAAATAGAAGACTCAAACTGTCTGACAACAACAGGAAGGTGACCTGTGTGGAGGAGTATCAGTCATATCCTGATCATCCAGAGAGGTTTGACTGCTGGTCTCAGCTGCTGTGTAGAGATGGTCTGACTGGTCGCTGTTACTGGGAGGTTGAGACGAGAGGATGGGTTTATATATCAGTGAGTTACAGAGGAATCAGAAGGAAAGGAACCAGTAGAGACTGTGTGTTTGGACGTAATGATCAGTCCTGGAGTCTGAACTGCTCTGATGGTCGTTACTCTGTCTGGCACAATAACATAAGAACAGTCCTCCCGTCCTCCTCTGTCTCTAACAGAGTAGCAGTGTATGTGGACTGTCCTGCTGGCTCTCTGTCCTTCTACACAGTCTCCTCTGACTCACTGATCCACCTCCACACCTTCTACACCACATTCACTCAGCCTCTCTATCCTGGGTTTGGGATCTGTTGGCCTGATTCCTCAGTGTCTCTGTGTCCTCTGCAGGAGACAACTTCCTGTCCTGTGGCGTAAATGTTGATGGAGGACGAGGTTCACATTTGTCTCTGATTGTGTCTTTAATGTCAGAAATCTTCTTCTTCTTTGTTGAAATGATCTCCTCGGGGATGAAAACTAGTTCTGGATGAACTGTGTTGACTTTGATTTTCACTTTAATCACATTTTATTGGAGCAGCTTCAGCTGTTAGTGATTTATTTCCATCAAGGTTCAAAAATAAAAAATATAAATAACTAGTGCTGTCAAACAATTAACATTTAATCACAATTAATGTCACATTTTTATCTATTCTAAATGTCCCTTGATTTCTTTTTGTCCCATTATTTTTCATTTTAATGCTTATATCAACATAGAAAAGGGAATTATTTTTTTTATTGAAAACATTGGCCTATAATGCTGTATAGGGCCGGTGATATGGCCTGAAAATAAAGAAAACAGATTAAATAAATAAATAAAGAAATCTGATTGTGAGAGTCATTTGGTTTTATGTTAATTATTTGTTGCTGTGAAATCTCCCGCCACCAGAGGTAGCCATGGCAACGTGTATTTGGCTGTGAGAGAATAGAAAGCCTTTACTGTCATTATACACAGTCCAGTACCTCATCTCAACGAGACTGAAGCAAAACCTTCACAGCGTCAACACGGAATATAAAAATATAAAATGCAAAAAAAGAGAAAAGGGGGAAACGTTCCTGAGAGCAAATATCTCTCTCTCATATATATATATATATATATATATATATAATACATACACTCACCTAAAGGATTATTAGGAACACCTGTTCAATTTCTCATTAATGCAATTATTTAATCAGCCAATCACATGGCAGTTGCTTCAATGCATTTAGGGGTGTGGTCCTGGTCCTGGTCCTGGTCCAGAATGATCCAGAATGCAGCAGTCCTGGGGGAATGCCTCGTTGATGCTAGAGGTCAGAGGAGAATGGGCCGACTGATTGAAGCTGATAGAAGAGACACTTTGACTGAAATAACCACTCGTTACAACCGAGGTAGCAGCAAAGCATTTGTGAAGCCACAACACGCACAACCTTGGGGGGGGGGCCTATAACAGCAGAAGACCCGCCCCGGTACCACTCATCTCCACTACAAATAGGAGAAAGAGGCTACAATCCGCAAGAGCTCACCAAAACTGGACAGTTGAAGACTGGAAACATGTTGCTGGTCTGATGAGTCTGGTTTCTGTTGAGACCTCCAGATGGTAGAGTTAGAACAGAATGAGAACATGGATCCATCAGGCCTTGTTACCACTGTGCAGGCTGGTGCTGGTGGTGTAATGGTGGGGGGGATGTTTTCTTGGCACACTTAAGGCCCCTTAGTGCCATTGGGCCTGGTTTAAATGCCCCGGCCTACCTGAGCATGGTTTCTGACCATGTCCATATATATATATATATATATATATATATATATATATATTGTGTATATATAGTGTGTATATAAACTGTGTATGTATACTATATATATATAGGCTAGTATATTTACAGTATAGATACTGTATATATTTATACATATATAAATAAAATAAAAAATAAAAATAAATGCCAAAAAAGTCACAAAAATGTAAAAAAAAGTGACAAATGTCGAAAAAGTGACATATATCTATATCAATCAAACTCGTCACGAATAGGAAATCCAAATCATGAGAGGTAAAGAAGTCATTCAGGATGAAGGTCTTATTTGCTAGCGACCTAGCATTGACCAAGGCAGCTCTGACAGGAGCGGCCTGTGTATGTATATATATATACTATGAATGAACATTATGTACTGAATTATGTAACAAAAAAGTGTGAAATAACTGAAAACATGTCTTATATTCTAATTTTCTATATTTTTGCTTTTTTGATAGCGCTGCAAACCCTTGGTGTTCTCTCAATGAGCTTCATGAGGTAGTCCCTGAAATGGTTTCCCTTCACAGGGTTAATTAGTTCAATTTCAATTCATTTATAGTATCAATTCATAACAAGAGTTATCTCGAGACACTTTACAGATAGAGCAGGTCTAGACCAGATAGAGTAGGTCTAGACCAGATAGAGCAGGTCTAGACCAGATAGAGCAGGTCTAGACCACACTCCATAATTTACAAGGACCCAACAGTTCTAGTAGTTCCCTCCAGAGCAAGCAACAGTGCGACAGTGGCGAGGAAAAACCTCCTTTTAGGAAGAAACCTCGGACAGACCCAGACCCAGACCCAGACCCTTGGTAGGCGGTGTCTGACGACCGGTTGGGGTTAGAATGAAGAGTAACATAAAATATCAAAAAACTAAAGAAAAAACATTTAAAAAAACACCCACAACATTGAAAAAGTGACCAAAACCTCTTTGTTTTCATGGTTGACAGGAAGACAACACAAGCGTCAAAGACTCTATGAGACCTGCAATAACAGTCAAAGATATTTGACTTTTTCAATGAAATAAAAGCATCTTAATAACCTCTACGTGTCTCTGTGTGTCCTTGATGTTATTTTTGACGCAGAACGGGGACATTTGCTGCCCATTTTCGCAGCTATTAGCACTATATTTCCAAGCCTTTTGATAATAGATAATAGAGCTAAATATAAAAAAATATAATAGTTGCAGAGAAAACAGTTTGATTATGATAAAGTGTCTGTAAAAGGGACGAGAATGACACCAAGTGTCCAGTTTAGGGATGTCCCGGATCGGAAAGTCTCAGATCGGAGCCCATGTGGTCATTTTGTAACTGATCTGGGATCAGCAGTCCCAGATCAGCGGCTCAGAGATGGATATCTCCCCAACGACGCCAAAGACCAAGAGCCTACCACAGCTCTAAATAGATAAATCTGTCTAAAACTAATGAAAAACCAACTCAAGTAACAATGTAGTGTGAGCACATGGCTCCATACCAAGAAGTATAAAAAAACACTCAGCAAGGAAAGAAAAAACTAATCCACGAACGTCTCATTGGATTAAAACCAGAACTGGTCCCAGTAAACAGGACAGACAGAGTTCAGCCATTCCTCAACAGAAATCTCACTTTCATTCATCTGGTGGTTTTTCAGGTCCGGCTTCCAGGCAAAACAGAAAAAAGGCTGAAAAAGGGACGAAAATGACAAAACATTGGGAGGGTTCAGTGAAAAGATCTTCTCTGTCAGGAACAGCAAGAAGAAAACACGTTGCAGTATTATTGTCTCTACGTTTTTTGTGAATCAGTTGGACTATTTGTTTGTTTTTGATATGATTTAATCAGATTGATTCGTGAAGCTGCAGTACAGATTTGGAAGTACTCGTACTAACCTTGAGTATTTATAACTGATCCTACGTTATGCTTCTGATTGGACAGCTTTACTCTCCGCGTTTACTACAAAACATACAGACAACTCATTAAAATACCCAACGGCATATAAAGAAGTTAAAATAAGCTGCAGTGCATATATCAATGCACCAATAATAATGATAATAATGATAATGTCTCCCACAATAACATAATAAATATAACAATATAAACACAATGAGTAGTTGCATCTTAAATACTTAAAGGTTCCATATTCTGCTCATTTTCAGGTTCATAATTGTATCTTGAGGTTGTACCAGAATAGGTTTCCATGGTTTCATTTTTTAAAAACACCGCTGCAGATCCAGTTTTCACAGACACGTTTCTGGTGGGCAAAGACCACGCAGCCGCCACGCAGCCACCACCACGCAGCCGCCGCCACCACGCAGCCGCTGCCACGCAGCCACCACCAGAAGCCACGCAGCCACCACCAGAAGCCACGCAGCCACCACCAGAAGCCACGCAGCCGCCGCCACGCAGCCACCACCACCACGCAGCCGCTGCCACGCAGCCACCACCAGAAGCCACGCAGCCACCACCAGAAGCCACACCGCCACCACCACCACGCAGCCGCTGCCACGCAGCCACCACCACCACGCAGCCACCACCAGAAGCCACGCAGCCACCACCACCACCACGCAGCCGCTGCCACGCAGCCACCACCACCACGCAGCCACCACCAGAAGCCACGCAGCCACCACCACCACCACGCAGCCGCCGCCACGCAGCCGCCGCCACGCCAATAAAGTAAAGAGGAAAAGCTAAAAAGCCTAATATGAGCACTTTAAGTCAGATTTTGAAAGCAGAACTTTTACTTGTGACAGAGTATTTTTATATTTGAGTACTTCCGAGTACTTGCTCCACCGCTGCTGAAACGTTCGTGTTGCAGGTTTAACTGACGGCGCCCTCTAGTGACGCTTCTCTGAACTGAATTTGTTTTCTTTGGCTTTTTCTTGACTTCATAGCTTTGATTTTTGTGGGTTTTACATTCATTTCTCTTTGTTTTATCTCCATATTTCATGCGATGGTTTAGAAAGACGGCGAGTCAATCTCTCTCTGTCCAGCCGGTTTGTTTGGTTGCTGTTTCCATGGCTGCAGCACGTTGCTGTTGCGTCTTTGCGTTTCATTTCTGGCAACCCGGTGTCAAAATAACAATAATAATAATACATTGAATTTATAAAGTGCTTTTCACGAACTCAAAGCTGTTTTACAAGGCAGGAAGACAATAAAAATCAATGCATAACAAAACAAAACAAGAGTCAGGCACAGATGGGGGGGGGCGGCTATGGATAGGCAGAGGTGCAGGACTGGAGGACGGTGAGGGACTCAGAGTTGAAGAGACAGGTCTTGAAGTGGGACTGGAGGACGATGAGGGACTCAGAGATGAGAGGCGGGTCTTGAAGTGGGACTAGAGGACGATGAGGGATTCAGAGGTGAAGAGACGGGTCTTGAGGTGGGACTGGAGGACGGTGAGGGACTCAGAGGTGCAGATCTCTTGGGGGAGAAAGTTCCAGACCCTGGGAGCTGCCCTGGAGAAGGCCCTGTCCCCAAAACTGCGGAGGTTGGACTTGGTTCAGAGGAGACCGGCTGAGGTGGATCTGAGGGACCGCGAGGGTCGGTAGGGGGAGAGGAGGTCAGGGAGGTATGAGGGGGCCAGATGGTGGAGGGCTTTGTAGGTGAGGACCAGGACCAGTGGAGTTGTTTTAGGACTGGATTTGGAGTGCGCTTGAGGAGAACTTGAAATTGTTGCATTCTGTCTCCATCTTCCTTCTGCCTCCTAACATGACTATTAATTATTCTGTAAGTGTTATAATTTGTGCTTTGATCGTTTATCTTGTTGTTTTTTGTTGTTTCTTTTATCATTTTTTTTTTAAATTTATTTTTTTTCTTCTGTAAATGTCTTTCTTGTGTTCTTGGTAAACTGAGTTTTTGGTTGGTATGTTATTTGTTGTATTTTCATAGTTCTCCCCCTCTGAAAAGCTTTAAGCAGCTTATTGGTGGTTCCCCATTTCATGCGGCCTGCATATGATCATCTTACCTCATGAAATTGTGCTTAAATGTACAATGATGACGTATTAAAATACACCAGAAACACACAAAAATAGGCAACACACAGGCAAAAAAAACAAAAAAACAACAGTGACATGGAAATTTCAGAGGAGAAAATACTGGTTTTAGCATTGTTGTCGGGTTGTTCCCTTAATATCTGATGATTTAAGTCAGTACATATGTTACATATTCCTCCTTTACTCCGGCGGCTGGAGGACACGCGTCATCCAACAGACCCGCTGAAACTTCCTCTCCTCTCATTGGTCAGTAGTCCTCCACCCATCCGTTCTCCAAAATAAAAGCATCGATGACTTCCTTCATGGCCAGGTTTGGGATGAGCTGATCTTGGGTCAGAGGAGAGCGCGTCACCGGGTCGAAATGGCCGACTCGCTGCAACACAACAACACACACATGTTTCTTTATTTATATTTATATATATTTCCGGGGTTTTCCTGCCATTTTAAAGCTTTAGTGCGTAACTTTTTGATATTAATGAACGTCTGTTACATGCAAGCCGTTGCAAGATGAGATGCTGTGAAGCTGATTAAGACTCTCAGCTCCACACACTCTCTGGATCTCTCAGTATGGAGACGTGCAGAAGAAGTAGTAAAACTAGTAAGGTGGTGGTAGTGAAAACTAAAAAAATGTCTGAAAAAGGGATGAAAATGACCCGGAAGGACAACACAAGGGTTAAAAAGTGGTAAATATGATATATTCGGCGACATATTACGCGTGATAATACAGTGACAGTAAAAGACTGTAACAGAGTATTTTAGCTGTGTTGTTAGTACTTTTACTGCAGTATTTTACCTGCAGGTGCTCTTCGATGTCTTTCCTGTCGTAGGTGACTCCGCTGGGAGTGATGCAGGGCTCTCTCATCAACTCAAAGCTGATCTTTCCACACAGGAAGTCGGGGATCTCTCGCTTCTGTCAAACAAACGCATCAACACATTAACCAATAAGCCGATATGTCGCCAATATATATATATATATATATATTTTTTTCACCATCACTAACGGGACGTTGTAGAGCGTCCTCTGGTGGACAGACTATGCAACGCCATCACTAACAGGGACGTTGTAGAGCGTCCTCTGGTGGACAGACTATGCAACGCCATCACTAACAGGGACGTTGTAGAGCGTCCTCTGGTGGACAGACTATGCAACGCCATCACTAACAGGGACGTTGTAGAGCGTCCTCTGGTGGACAGACTATGCAACGCCATCACTAACAGGGACGTTGTAGAGCGTCCTCTGGTGGACAGACTATGCAACGCCATCACTAACAGGGACGTTGTAGAGCGTCCTCTGGTGGACAGACTATGCAGCGCCATCACTAACGGGGACGTTGTAGAGCGTCCTCTGGTGGACAGACTATGCAACACCATCACTAACAGGGACGTTGTAGAGCGTCCTCTGGTGGACAGACTATGCAACGCCATCACTAACAGGGACGTTGTAGAGCGTCCTCTGGTGGACAGACTATGCAACGCCATCACTAACAGGGACGTTGTAGAGCGTCCTCTGGTGGACAGACTATGCAACGCCATCACTAACAGGGACGTTGTAGAGCGTCCTCTGGTGGACAGACTATGTCCACTATCATTCGTATTTTAAGACGCTACAAATGATATCTATCCAGCTACAAAACAGCGCGACAGTCTCAGGTTAGAACGGAAGTACCAAGAGTGGTTTCTATGGAGACGATACACTCGTCTCATTGGTGGAACTGTCAAAACGCTGCTGGGCTGAACTGGGCTGAACTGGGCTTAAGTTAGTGACTGACCTTCCTTTTCTCGTCCACTTGACAGAACAGCTCCTCCATGTCTGACAGATACTTGTCCTGTAGAAAAACACACCTCTTAGAAAAGGTATAAAATCTACGTATGGAAATAGGTTTTAAGCGTATTAAGACCTACGTGTTTTGTGTGAATCTCGTTTGGATTGTGTTGAATTCTGCTGTCGTTGTCGTCTTCTTTCTGTCTGCTGCCCTCCATTTCTCTGTAGACACACACACACACACACACACACACACACACACACAAACACACACACACAGACACACACACACACACACACACACAAACAAACCCACACAGAGACACACACAAACCCCCCGACACACACACACACAAACACACACGCACACACACACAAACCCACACACACACACACACACACACACACACACACACACACACAACCCACACAGAGAGACACACACACAAACCCACACAGAGAGACACACACACACACACACACCTTTACTTTACAGGAACCAGGTAAGATATTTCCCAGTGTGTTTTTATGGCTGATTGGACCCATAGACTGTGTGTGTATGTGTGTGTATGTGTGTATGTGTGTATATATATATATATATATATATATATATCTGCTATTAACGGTCTATGATTGGACCTGCCTCTTCTTCTCCGAGAGGATGAGTTTGGTGAGGTAGGCGTGCAGCTCGCTCTCCTGGTTGATCCTCCTCTCCTCCATGTGGTTCCAACGCTGCTTCTTAGCGATCCGCAGCGCGCTGGGGATGTCGTCACCGAAGTTCAGACGCTGCTCTTTGGCCAGGTTATAGGCTGGAAAACAAAGATGGATTCATCACTCTTCTTTAATTGTATGTGGGGGGTCTACCTGATGATGAACATCTGTCCTGTAGGGTAACATCACAGCTTGTTTCTACCTGATGCTGAACATCTGTCCTGTAGAGTAACATTACAGCTTGTTTCTCCCTGATGCTGAACATCTGTCCTGTAGGGTAACATTACAGCTTGTTTCTACCTGATGATGAACATCTGTCCTGTAGGGTAACATTACAGCTTGTTTCTCCCTGATGATGAACATCTGTCCTGTAGGGTAACATTACAGCTTGTTTCTACCTGATGATGAACATCTGTCCTGTAGGGTAACATTACAGCTTGTTTCTCCCTGATGATGAACATCTGTCCTGTAGGGTAACATTACAGCTTGTTTCTCCCTGATGATGAACATCTGTCCTGTAGGGTAACATTACAGCTTGTTTCTACCTGATGATGAACATCTGTCCTGTAGGGTAACATTACAGCTTGTTTCTACCTGATGATGAACATCTGTCCTGTAGGGTAACATTACAGCTTGTTTCTCCCTGATGATGAACATCTGTCCTGTAGGGTGTTATTGCACCCCGGTGCATGGCTGCCAGTAACAGTGTTGTCTGGCTGAGTTTTTCAATGATATTTTGTTCACTTAAGTCACATAGACACTAATGTTTGACTAAATAGGAAATACCTAAAAACAAATACCTGAGAAATACCTGAAATTAGCCTTTAAACCAACTGTTAAGATACTGAGCTGTCAACCTCGTACCTTTCTGCAGGTTGCCGATGGCTTCGTCGTAGCTCTCCATCTCCAGGTGGCACTGACCCATGAAGAAGTGAGCTTTGACCGACTGGCCGTCGAGCTCCAGCGCGTGTCGGCAGTCTGCCAGAGCTTTGTCGTACTGCTGCAGCTTCACGTAGCACAGCGCTCGGTTGGTGTAGTACGCCGGGACAGACGGACTGTGGCTCTGAGAGATGAGACACACATCCAGCCTTTTATCTGCAGGCACTCAGACAATCTGCCAAAATACAGATTCACTGTCAACGCCCAATGTGAGGAGAGGGACGATTTGAGTCGCGCATGCGTCACATTGTGACAAGTAGCTTATAAGATGCTAACGAGAGACTTCTGTAACGTCTGAAGTAGCCTCCGAGATGCTAACGAGAGACTTCTGTAACGTCTGAAGTAGCCTCCGAGATGCTAACGAGAGACTTCTGTAACGTCTGAAGTAGCCTCCGAGATGCTAACGAGAGACTTCTCTTGAGAAAAGAGTCTCGCAGCGGTGTTGGAGGGACAATAAAAGACAAGTTGCATCTGCATCGTCATAGCGATGTGTTGATAGCGTCATCGTTTTCTTATTATAGCTCGATATGTCGCTATCAGCTGGAACATGAGCTCTATTACAACTTGTCCCATAGTGATCATGTGATGGTAGACGGGATCCATTTTGTCTAGAAACACTTTGTTGTTGAATGTTGTGATTCAGTGAAAATGAACGGAAACTCCTTAAAATGTCTCAAATCAATCCGATATACCAGTCTGACCATAAAACAGCGTCATGTGACGTCATCACCAGGTTTTTATTGGCTGGAAAGCCGTTGGATGGAAACACACTTTCACCAGATTTATTCTCAGGAGTTTTTAACTTCAGATGATTTGATTGACACGTGGACGGAGACTGAGACACTGAGAGCTGTGCTTGTTCTGCATCACTCACTATGGCTTTGCTGTAGCAGGCTGCAGCCTCCAGGTACTTGCGGTTCAGGAAGAGGCGGTTGCCCTGTTCCTTCAGCTCCTGGGCCGACACCGAGGAGATTTTCTCGGGGCTTTCAGGCATTTTGTCCACCAGACTCGCTGCACCGCCGGCAGCTGCCCCCTCGCTTTGCTTCCCTATCCTGACGCTCAGATCCAACGCACCGGGACAGACGCTGAGAGGACGAGATCACAGACAGAGATCATTTAACCCTCATGTTGTCCTTGGGTCAAATGTGACCCGTTTTCAGTGGTAAAACTTTTTCAGTAAAAGTTGACATATTCCAGTCTGTGATCATCCATCAACATCCATTCCTTTAATTTTAGTTATAAATTCCAAAAATAACTGTCAACTTTTACTCTCAATACTATTTCAAAAACACTTCAATTTGTTTTCAAATGCTATAAAATTGAATAAGACGCCCCAAAATTAATGAAAGTAGAGATTTGTACTTGGCAAAGAGCGTTGTGTGGAATCAATCATGTTATTTTGGGGAATTAAAAAGAACATTGATATAGGACAACATGAGGACAACATGGGGACAACATGGGGACAACATGAGGGCGACATGAGGACGACATGAAGACAACATGAGGACAACATGAAGACGACATGAAGACAACATGAGGACAACATGGGACAACATGAGGACAACATGAGGACAACATGAGGACAACATGAGGGTGACATGAGGACGACATGAGGGCAACATGAGGACAACATGAAGACAACATGAGGACAACATGGGGACAACATGAGGACAACATGAGGACAACATGAGGACAACATGAGGACAACATGAAGACATGAGGACAACATGAGGACAACATGAAGACAACATGAGGACAACATGAGGACAACATGAAGACAACATGAGGACAACACGAGGACAACATGGGGACAACATGAGGACATGAAGACAACATGAAGACAACATGAGGACAAAATGAGGACAACATGAAGACAACATGAGGACAACATGAAGACAACATGAGGGCAGCATGAGGACAACATGAAGACAACATGAGGACAACATGAGGGCAACATGAAGACAACATGAGGAAGACATGAGGACAACCTGAAGACAAGATGAGGACAACATGAGGACATGACATGAGGGTTAAATAAAAAAATACATTGATGTGCCTGTTATCCATCTTTCTAATTAAGTTGTGTAACCAGCATGTTAAATTAACAGCCTTTCTATGAAGCTTGATTCTAGATTTTAAACTAAATGATTCAGGTGATTAAGACCTTTAGGTGAGGGAAGAGGTTTTGGGAGGTGGGTGTGACTCATCCACCGGTACCGACCCGGGCTGCCTCCTCAGGGCCGAATATGAGCCGTGAAGTTGTGCCGAATTCAGTATTATTGTCGCACCACGGCGGGTGTCTGATGCGGACCGGATGCCCCGCATATTCAGGGCTGGCTGACTTATTGAATATTAAAAGCCTAAAAAACATCGATGACTCTGGCAGCACTCACTGATGTTACTGCGTAGCCTAGACCAGCTGGGTGTGTCCTCTCTTTGTGTTACGGATTCTTACGGTTCGTCTCTGCTGACATTAGAGACACAACAAAAACACACCGACATGTTTTATATTAACTAGATTTTAGCTTTCCGTCCTGTGGGAATCAATGCTAACGTGTAGCTAACGTTAGCTAGCTAGCTACCTCTTTGATATCGAAGCAGCTGCTGTTATGAAGCTATAAAACCATTGTGTTTAACAATATTTCACGGAGCAAAGTTAACTAATGTGACACACAGAGACATAATTAATAACATAAGACTCACGTGACGTTACAGTTTCACCACGCGGAACCGAAGCGATGGCGTATTCAATATGAAGAATTAGCGGTTTCTTGTGATGTGGCTAGCTAGGTGGCTAGGTGGCTAGGTGGCTAACTACCTTGCTACAAGCAGGTTGTCTTGCCAACAGATGTTTTGGTTTTGATCTGTGACGTAAAACGCGTCATCGTGAGACACGCCCAACGTCAGGTCAACGGTGAAAATTATATAAATAATATTCGTTTTTATTTGTTTTATTGTGGAAAGAATAAAATAAGTTGTTTAAAATTAAATAAAATAAAAAATAAAAATATATATAAATAAATGAGTTTGTTTCTAAATAAATAAAATATTAAATCATTTGTTTAAAATTATATACATACAATTATAATACAATATAAATACTTTAAATAAAAGAAATAAATGTATTTTAAAAATAAAAAAGAATACAATATAAATAAATAAGTGTGATCCGAAAAATATATAAATAACATTTGTTTAAAAAAAAATACACAACATAAAATATAAATGCAATGGTATAATAATTAAATAAAATCAGCAAAAATAAAAAATAAATTCAATAAATAATTTTGTTTCCGAAAAAATGTTTTTAAAATAAATACAACACAATAATCACAGCAGAATACACAGAGAAATATAACAGATGAGCCAAAGATAAAGAGATATATGTTTTAATTCATTAAGCATCATAACAGCTTTCAAACATTTGCATAGTTTATACTTTATGTCTCTAACAATAATTATGTTTTGGAATAATAAGCACAAAATATCTTTTCTCTACCGTGCAATTTTTAAAACACGAGAGTCCAGCATATTTAAAGTTCATAAAGTGCTAATGCTTTCACACAGCCAGTCTCAAATCAAAAACTTTATTTAAACATCCTACGTGAAGAACACTGAGGAGAACGAATACTGAGAATATTCTTGGCAGCCAGTTCAGACACAACTAACTAAAGTTAATAACTAACTAACTAACTAACTAAAGTTACTAACTACTATTCATCTACCACCAGTGCAATTAGGACAGTTTGGACCTGAAGACGAGCCTGTGATTGGAAATGTGTTCGTGGAATATAAAGTGCGTCACTAATAGAGCCCGACCGATATATCGGTGGTCCGTTATTAAGCATTTCCCGATATATCGGTATCGGCATTTATAATGGCCACACTACGTAACACTAGCTTATTAACTTTAGTTTTACAGTTATTTCTGGAATTTATGGTCAATAAACCTCATTTATAGGAAATTATACCTAATGTTTGAGTTAGAAAAGCAGAAATTAGGAATTATTGAGACTAAAATTAAAGGAATGGATGTTGATGATAATCACAGACTGGAATATGTCAACTTTTACTCTCAATACTATTTCAAAAACACTTCAATTTGGTTTCAAATGCTATAAAATTGAATAAGACGCCCCAAAATTAATGAAAGTAGAGATTTGTACTTGGCAAAGAGCGTTGTGTGGAATCAATCATGTTATTTTGGGGAATTAAAAAGAACATTGATATAGGACAACATGAGGACAACATGAGGACAACATGAGGACAACATGAGGGCAACATGAGGACAACATGGGGACAACATGAAGACAACATGAGGGCGACATGAAGACAACATGAGGACAACATGAAGACAACATGAGGACAACATGAGGGCGACATGAAGACAACATGAAGACAACATGAGGACAACATGAGGGCAACATGAGGACAACATGAGGGCGACATGAAGACAACATGAGGACAACATGAGGGCGACATGAAGACAACATGAGGACAACATGAGGGCGACATGAGGACAACATGAGGACAACACGAGGACAACATGAAGACAACATGAAGACAACATGAGGACAACATGAGGACAACATGAGGACAACATGAGGGCGACATGAGGACAACATGAGGACAACATGAGGACAACATGAAGACAACATGAAGACAACATGAAGACAACATGAGGACAACACGAGGACAACACGAGGACAACATGGGGGCAACATGAGGACAACATGGGGGCAACATGAAGACAACATGAGGACAACATGAGGACAACATGAGGGCGACATGAGGACAACATGAGGACAACACGAGGACAACACGAGGACAACATGGGGGCAACATGAGGACAACATGGGGGCAACATGAAGACAACATGAGGACAACATGAGGGTTAAAGAAGCTGCCTCCGTGTTGACATGTGTTTGTGTAAGAACCAGTTCTTGGGTCCCCGTCAGAGGGGGCGCGGCTGATGCAGACCTGCTGTCTCCGGGCTCAGGGCAGGACTGTGTGTTGCCTTCAGGGGACTCCAGTTCCCCAGAGAAGCCTGGACGGCCTTCCGATGAGCCAGCCGGTGTGTGATGGAGAACCCGGCGTTTCCCTCCAGCTGAGACAAAACCACCAGCACCTGCCTGGGAGAGAAAAGAAGCCTTCTTCACATCATGTTAATATAGCTTTATATATATATATATATATATATATATATATATATATATATATATATATATTTATTTATATATATATATATATATATATATATATATATATATATATATATACACACACACACACACACACTGTACATTATATACATACATACATATACATACGTACATATATACTGTACATACACAAATATATATATATATATACACACACATATATACATATACATACACATATACACATACAGTACATGTATACATATATATATATATACACACGCATACATACATATACACATATATACTATACACATGTACTATATGTATATACATATACTATACACGTATATACATATACTATACACATATATATATACACGCATACATACATATACACATACATATACTATACACATGTACTATATGTATATACATATACTATACATGTATATACATATACTATACACATATATACATACATAGATACACATACTGTATATGATTGGTTAAACCTGTATGTACAATTATAATTCTTTTATCTTTTTCGGTGTGACATTGAACGACCTTTCTAGGGACAGCAGATGTGAAATAGCCTTTTGGCTAATTCTGGCACATTTTATACGTATTACTGTGCATTGTCCCTATTAACTGAAGCTGAAATGAATCCATAGCTATGTGGTTGTGTCGTTGTGGTGCAGGTGTAACAGATCCGTGAACCTGTGCAGAGGCGGGATGCTGTCCACGGTCTTCAGGCTGCTGCGCGTCGACACCACGTTGAAGCTGTCGCTGCAGTCACATGACACGTGGAGGTGGTGTCTCGGGTGTCTGTTCTCCACCATGACGATGAGCCCCGCCCAGCCGTGCGTCAGGTAGTAACACGTCATCCCCTCTCGACCCTGGGGGAGAAGGATTCAGAGCCTTTATCACACTGAAACTGCTTCATTCATTCATTCATTCATTCATTCAAACCTTTATTTAACCAGGATAAAAAAACTCCTTGATGTTAAAAATGTCTTTTACAAGCGTGTCCTGGTAAGTGGCAGCGGCACGGTGTCAAAGAGACACAGAGACACTTACAGGTAAACAGACAGATGGATTATGGGCAGAGAGACGGACGGACGGACAAACAGACGGATGGACAGACGGACAGACAGACGGAGAGACATACGGACGGACAGACGGACAAACAGACGGACGGACGGACAGACGGATGGACAAACGGACAGACGGACGGAGAGACAGACGGACGGACGGAGAGACAGACGGACGGACGGAGAGACAGACGGATGGACAAACAGACGGACGGACAGACGGATGGACGGACAAACAGACGGACAGATGGAGAGACAGACGGATGGACGGAAAAACAGACGGACGGACAGATGGAGAGACAGACGGACGCATCGACGGACAAACAGACGGACGGACGGACGGACAGACGGACGGACAAACAGATGAAAGGTGAGACGGATGGACGGACGGATAGATAGACTTTATTAATGCTGCACAACCAATGAGATAACAGCATTTTGTTACCTAGCAACGGACAATAGCTTCCTAGCCACCCTTGAGTAGGTTTACCTAGCGGCTAAGATCCACTACACCAAGACTCAGCATGTCAGAGTTGGGACTATAAACTATCGACCAATAGAGCGTCTTCCTCCTCTTCTTCTCCCCGTGTGCGGTCTTTAGCACCGTCTGAACATCATGGGGGGCTGACCGAGCGTTACCTCGTGTCTCTCTCCTCTGGTCTCCGCCAGCTGGATGACGGCGTCGGCGATGGCGGTGTTGGAGGCCGAGACCGTCTCCACCATCACCAGCCTGGAGCTGTAGACGGCCAGCGTGTAACCGGGCTCCTCTGGTCCGCCGCCGCTCGCTGAAACACACAGCACTGCTTATATATATATATATATATATATATATATATATATATATATATATATATATATATATATATATATATATATATATATATATATATATATATATATATATATATATATATGAACTCTTGTGTTGTCTTCCCGTCAAAATTCTAAATCAGCACTTTTGTTGATGTTAAATGTTTTTAACTTTTATTACATTTTTGTCCTTTTTCAACACTTTTGATGCTTTTTTTAATGTTTGTCACCTTTTTGACGTTTAACACTACGTAACACTAACTTATTAACTTTATTTTTACAGTTATTTTTCAAATTTATGGTCAATAAACTTCATTTATAGGAAATTATACCTAATGTTTGAGTTAGAAAAGCAGAAATTAGGAATTATTGAGACTAAAATTAAAGGAATGGATGTTGATGATAATCACAGACTGGAATATGTCAACTTTTACTCTCAATACTATTTCAAAAACACTTCAATTTGGTTTCAAATGCTATGAAATTGAATAAGACGCCCCAAAATTAATAAAAGTAGAGATTTGTACTTGGCAAAGAGCGTTGTGTGGAATCAACCATGTTATTTTGGGGGATTAAAAAGAACATTGATATAGGAAAACGGGTCAATCTTTTGTCTATTTTGCTTCCATAACATAATAATGAATAAATAGTATCAGCAGAGTATTGCACACATGTGAAGGCCTCACCGGCTGCCGGCGGGCCGGTGCAGTGCCAGTGGTTGAAGGCGCAGCAGAGCACGGCGTACTCGCCCGGCTCCAGCATGGTGTCGCAGCCCACGAACCTCCTCACAGAGCGGCGGCTGTGAGCCAGCACACGGCCGAGCGCCGGCGCCCCCGAGCTGTCGTAGGACACCCGAAACAACAGCACGCACAAATCCAACAGGTGGCTCTCTGCCGTGTCCCATCGCCTGAAGACACAGGAGACACAGGTAACCCAGGAGACACAGAAGACACAGGAAACACAGGTAACCCAGGAGACACAAGAGACAGGAAACACAGGAGACAGGAAACACAGGAGACATGAAACACAGGAGACACAAGAGACACGAAACACAGGAGACAGGAAACACAGGAGACATGAAACACAGGAGACACAAGAGACAGGAGTCACACGAGACAGGAGACACAGGAGACAAGCTGAGTTTGTACAGAAGCTAAGTTTCCATCCACGTGTCAATCAAATGATCTGAAGTTCGGTAAAAAAACTCCTGAGAATAAATCTGGTGACAGTGTGTTTCCATCCAACGGCTTTCCAGCCAATAAAAACCTGGTGATGACGTCACATGACGCTGTTTTAGGGTCAGACTGGTATATCAGATTGATTTGAGACATTTTAAGGTGTTAACATTCATTTTCGCACTGAATCGCACAACATTCAACAACAACAAAGTGTTTCTAGACAAAATGGATCCCGTCTACCATCACATGATCACTGTGGGACGAGTTGTAATAGAGCTCATGTTCCAGCTGGTAGCGACATATCGAGCTATAATAAGAAAACAACAACGCTATCAACACATCGCTATGACGATGCAGATGAGTCATCTATCTCATGTCAAGTCTCAAGTCTTGAATACCAAGTCGAGTTAGGTCGCATAACTCAAGTCAGGTCGTGTGACACGTTGTGTGACTCGAGTCAGGTTGTCTGTGCCTCGAGTCAGGTCATGTGACCCTGCGTCCCCTGCGTGTAGCTCCAGGTGTGATGCGGTGCAGGTGTAGCGCTGTCCTACCTGCTGCCCTGCTGGAACAGAGCCAGCTCCATGGCCGTCCTCTCCAGCACCGTGATGGACACCACCGTCACCGGGACGTCGGCTCCTCGCGGGAACACGCCCAGCGCTCGCACCTCCTGCCAGTCCGAGTGAATCTTACAGATATCCACGGAGTCAAAGTACCTGCCAGGGTCACACACACACACACACACACACACACACACACACACACACATACACACACACACACACACAAATAAAAAACCTGTTTTGCTACATTGACCGTTGTCACCGCCCAATGGGAGGAGAGTGCAGATTTGAGTCGTGCATGCTCAGATTTAAACAGTTTACGACATAACTGTCATGCTGAAATTTGTGAAATCCATAAAATAATAAAGTTTTCTCATTATAAACAATGACAGAAGATGGCAATCATTTCAAAAACGTAGCTAGCTAGGATTGATTGATGCTAACGTTAGCTCAAAACATTATTCAATAGCAGCCTTTGTTGTGTTTGATGCTAACTTGTAGCTAAGCTAGCAGTGAACCAACTTCCTTAACACTAGAACGGCCATGACGGTCATTTTGACCGTTTTGAAATTTATATATGTAATAACTTTGCTGAAAAATACAATCCTGCTGGTAACTGACTTTTCCTAAAATGGTCTATATTTTCATTTAAAATAGTTTTTATATACATTACACACTAGGCAAAGAAAATAAAATCACTTTTACCTATTTCGGCCATACACGGTCATATTGACCGCTCGGATTTTCGCGGTATTGTTTTTAATCTTTCGCGGGGTTGAAGATGCATATTGGTTGCTTAGTTACTATCGGCGTCATAAGCGGTCTAGAGTAACAAGTGTGGGAATCAATGATGGACCGAAGGTAAAGCCAGAGTCGGTAACGACGGTAAATACGGCGTGGATGGACTCCGGTCTGAATCAGAAGGCAGCGCCGGGCGCTCGCTCCGGGGAGGGCTCGGTACACGGAGCTAGTGGCCGCTGGCTGCCTACGTGTTCATATAACTTTATACATCCTCCTCAAACTGGCGGGAATCACTGCACCACATCCTCTCCTTTCCTGCACCAGCAGTGAAATTGTCCGGAGGAAGTTCAGGCAGCAACCGGCAGAGGAGCTGAGACACGAGTTTAGAGTTTAGAGGAGAAAAGGGAGCGGAGCCCGACACCAACATGGAGGCAGTGACAGGTTAGGTTATAAATGTTCAAGTAAGATACTTTTAGGTGTTATTTGCCTGTTATAAGCTATGTTGAATGAATTTAAATACCATATTTTTCAAATGTGAATGAAATAATTACGTTTTTACTATGCCATGATATGAATTATTGAAACACTCGGGCAACACAAGTATATAATTAAACTTGTTAAATTGTACATTGGGGTTATTTCGTTTTTCTAAAGATATCCTAACACAATACCTGCATTAATATTGCAATTAGGTATTTATCATGAGAGATTATAGAGTTTAGAATCTGGCGGTCAAAATGACGCTCACGGCAGTTCTAGTGTTAAGTAGGTCCATTTTTACTGTGTTGACGTTACAGAAGTCTCTCGTTAGCATCTTATATGCTAACCATAGATGCTAACTACTTGTCGCAAAGTGACGCATGCACAACATTGGGCAGTAACACCGTATCTACCTGATAAAATCCCAGAAGTCCATCCAGAACAGGCCGTCCTCGGCCCGCTGGGCGCACAGCTCCCTCTTCAGGTGGGGGGGCCAGCTCGCCCAGTCGTCCGCCCAGCTGCCGGTCCAGGAGAAGCGACCCCACGGGTTCCTCAGCTGCAGCAACCTGACACAGGAAGCAGATGTCAGACGCAGCATTAGCAACAAATACATCTCCAAATACAACATGAACAGGCCAAATTCTCTGGGTGGGCAAAGCAGAGAAAGGGGAGGTAACCTTGCCCCTTATGATGTCACAAGGGGACATGAATGAGCGCTGTGTCAGAGGGAGGAGACTGAGAGAAGAAAAACATGCTCCAGACCAGGTTACTGGCTCAGTTACCATAGTAACTGACTCTGAGGTTAAGTTACCTCTCTTTCTGAAACGGGGCTGGAGTTACCATAGTAACTGAAGTGGAGTTACCACAGTAACTGACTCTGAGGTGGAGTTACCATAGTAACTAACTATGAGGTGGAGTTCCCATAGTAACTGACTCTGAGGTGGAGTTCTCATAGTAACTAACTCTGAGGTGGAGTTACCCCTCATTCTGAAACGGGCTGGAGTTACCATAGTAACTGAAGTGGAGTTACCACAGTAACTGACTCTGAGGTGGAGTTACCATAGTAACTAACTCTGAGGTGGAGTTCCCATAGTAACCGACTCTGAGGTGGAGTTCCCATAGTAACCGACTCTGAGGTGGAGTTACCCCTCATTCTGAAACGGGCTGGAGTTACCATAGCAACTGATTTGACTCCTCACCTGTGACCGTCTACGTCCCTCACATCGAGGACGGAGTAAGCGTGTCGTGGACGTAAACCCAGGGACTCGTACTCCGAGTCATCCACCTTCATGTTTCCGCCTCCACACGACGCCCCCATCAGGAAGCTGGCAGCACAAGAGAAGACGATGGAAAGCTTTGTTTCTCTGAGTCAAAACTCAAAATTAAAACCTTTTATCAACATTATGGTCGTCTTTTTCGGTAAGTTTGTGTCTTTCCCCAAATGATTTTGTTACTTTTTTAACGTTTGTCGACTTTTTTGGCGCTTTTTGAAAGTTTTGTGTTTTTCCTCCCAATTTTTAAAGCTTTTTTTTTACATTTGTCACGTTTTTTTTAACATTTTTGTCACTTTATTTGACATTTGTTCACATTTGAGTCATTTGACATTTTTCTCTCTTTTTTTTTTACACTTTTTTAAAGTTCTTTTACCAATAGTTTTTTCTCCAAATGCTATAAAATTGACAAAAAACACAAATTCAATGAAAGAAGTGATTTAGTGATTTATTTAACGTGTGAGCAGCGTTGTTGGGAACCATCCACGTTACTTTTTTGGACAATTTCTTTGAAAGAAACCTGAATTTCTGATACAGAAACTTTTTAGAAAGAGGTCAAATTTGACCCGAAGACACCAGGAGGGTTAAAAACTAAGAGCTACGTCAGGGTCTTCAGAGCCGGTCCCGGACACTCACCCTGCTTCTTTGGAGCTCAGCATTTTGGCCCAGATGAGGTCCGTGTCGATGGGCTCCTCCTTGGGGTTTGTGGCGCTGACCTGGAGGGCGAGCGACTCGCAGGGGGCCCCCGTCAGCGTGGACAGACCCTCGATGGCGCGACCTGCCTGCAACGCAAAGTAGGAGCCGTGCAGCTTGGCCAGAGCTTTTTCAATCAGAGCCACCCAGAGCTGCTTCCGCTGGGCCTGGGGAGGGGGGGAGGGAGGAAGGGTCAGTAGATGTGTTTCCACCCACATGTTTTCATCAGAATTAAGTGATATTGAATGAAAAATCCCTTTGCAAACAGTAAAAATCAAAGGAAATCCGTTCGGTCTCATCTGATTTGATCTTGATGATATTCGGCTTATGTGATGAACGCTGATGGAAACCTAAAAAACAAAGACAGATGGACGTGGACGGACGAGGAGACGAGAGACTTTCTGGATTTAATTTATCAGGAACTCGTGAAGGAAATGGCTGGCGAAGGTGAGGACAAGCCGTGGGACGTCCTGGGAGACAATGGAAGACGCCAGACAGAGAGACATGTCTCAAAAAAGATTCTTGCAGCGGTGCTGGGGGGGGCAATAAAAGAAAAGCTGCATCTGCATCGTCATAGCGACGTGGGAATTGCTGTGTCTCTAAGAGCCGACTTGTGGACATTGCGCCGTCGGGGGGGAGGGGGGGGGGGGCTGGGACCATTGACCGTTAATATTAATAAATATACACACACACATATATATATATATATATATATATATATGTGTGTGTGTGTATATTTATTAATTAATTTATTAATTTCAGGCCCGGTAACCATCTGATGCAGAGACTTTCTACAAATCTTTACATGTCTCTGTTATTTTGAAGAAAGTCCATGTAGTTTTGTGTGTGTTTTGAGGAAACTAGAAGCTAAAATATACCTTGTTATGGAACTACGAGTCCAACATTTCACCTGAGAGAAGAGGAGGTGGCCGTTCTCGTCGCACGGCAACATGTCGTCCACCAGCACTGTGGTCCACGAGCCGTCTTTGCACAGACGCACCTGATAGGCTCCTTCCGCACACAGCGAGCGCGTCAGCATCACTTTCTCCACCAGCTCGGGACGTTCAGCCAGAACAGCCAAGGCACTCAGGAACCTGTTCTCCAAAACATGCAGAGAACCCTTTCACAGCCCTGAAACCATCCAGAGTCCTCTCAGGGTACACATACACTACTCCCTTCGATAGACCTTCGTGGTCCCCTAATACTGCATCTGGAGTCTCTTTATATAGACCTTAGTGGTCCCTAATACTGTATCTGAAGTCCCTTTTATAGAGACCTTAGTGGTCCCCTAATACTGTATCTGAAGTGTCTTTTATAGAGACCTTAGTGGTCCCTTAATACTGTATCTGAAGTCTCTTTTATATAGACCTTAGTGGTCCCTAATACTGTATCTGAAGTCCCTTTTATATAGACCTTAGTGGTCCCCTAATACTGGATCTGAAGTCTCTTTTATATAGACCTTAGTGGTCCCTAATACTGTATCTGAAGTCCCTTTTATATAGACCTTAGTGGTCCCCTAATACTGGATCTGAAGTCTCTTTATATAGACCTTAGTGGTCACTTTGCTCATTTGAAAGCCATGATGTCTCTCTCTCTCATGGGGGGGCCACATTCTCTGGGCGGGCAAAGCAGAGAAAGGGGAGGTAATCTTGCCCCTTGTGAGGTCATAAGTGGCAAGATTCAAGATCGGCCCATCTGAGCTTTCATTTTCTCAGGGCTCAGTTTACACCTATCACCATTTCTAGCCACTGGGGGGCCATAGGCAGGCTGGGGGGGACGCATATTAATGTTAAAATGGAGTACATGCACTAATGGAGAGATGTCAGAGTGTGGGGGGGGGGCGCCCGAGCAGTTGGGGGTTTGGTGCTTGCTCAAGAGCACCTTGGCAGTGCCCAGGAGGTGAACTGGCAGTTCTACCAGTCCAACACCATACGTTGGTCCGAACAGGGACTTGAACCTGCAACCCTCCGCTTCCCAACCCAACTCCCTACGGACTGAGCCCCCACCCCATACCAAACCAGAATGCATCGGCAGTGTAGCCAGACTGTACTTATGGAGGAAGGTCTGGCATTACAGGACTACCATGGACTTACCAGCAGTTACCCAGAAGCCCCTGCAGGATGTCGGACGGCCGAAGCGTGCGGAACACAGACCACTTCACCGCGCGGTCTCTGATGTTGCAGCAGTTGATTTCTCGAGGGCGAAGCCACTTTCGGACCCGATGTTGGACGCTGTCGTCCTCCGGGAAGCCCACGGACTTGGGACAAGGAGGGAAGCTGTCGTCCACGAACGTCACGGTGTTCTGGGAACGAGCCAATCAGACCACAGAAACAACTGAACCTCACAGTGTTGCAGAACAGAGCTCGTATTTATGTTATATTGACTAAAAAGAGGAATAAAAAAATAATCTTTTCATCTTTTGATCTTAATGCCATAATTAAAAAAAATAGGAAAAATCCAACTTTTAAGGACACTAATTTTCTTTATGAATGAATAATGTATAAAGAGCCTTTCTCCATGTTTACTGAAGTCTCTCAGCGTCTCTCTAGTAACATGTGTCTGGTCCAAATAGCTTTGTCATTCTTTTTTACTTTGACTTTTATACTTTAAGTAGATTTCCAAGCCTGTACTTTGTTAATCTAGTACTAGAGTATTATTTAACACAAGTATCTGTACTTCTACTTGAAGTTGGAAGTGAGTATTTCTGCCATCTCTGATTATTTATTGTGCTTTGCGTGCACATTGAAGCCGCTTGACGTCACCCATAGGAATAGAGCGGACCCCCACCGTGAGGGTGTACTGACCTCTCTGCAGAAGCTGACGATGTTCTCCCACAGCTCTTTGGCTTCGCCTTCATCGCTCCGCCGCAGCGCCTCCACCAGCATGCTCTCCTTCCTCCTGCAGCCCAGCGCGGCTCTCGGCTGCTCCGCGTGTTGCTGAGGCGTGTGGCACGCCACGCAGTGTTTGGCTTTCACCTCGTTGATGAGAGTGCACGCCGGACACGACCACTCCTCCTGCGCCGGCCTGTTGCCGGGGACGACACACGGCGGGAACGATGCGGAGGCGTCCGGTGCGGGGGACAGCGGGGACATCTCCTCCTTCAGGATGCTGAGCCGTCGGCCGGCCAGCGACTCCGGCTGGGCGGGGACATGCGAAACAGCGAGCGTGGACGGAGACGGACTTAGAGTTTGACTGAGGCAACCTTCTTGGGGGGGCACCTCCCTGCGGCTGCAGGGGAGGGGGGTGTTATGACCTGAAGATGCGCCACTTGGGTTTGGATGCGATGCTTCCACAGGTAAACACTCTCCTCCGGTTGAGATGGAGAGGGACAGCGCCCCGGATGCCGGCTCTGGATGCTGGACTGCCGTTTGATCTTCAGGCATGAGCAAGGCGGGGATTTGGGGGAGGGACAGTTTGCGTGGTCCACCACACGCAGAGCAGGACATGGTGGTTGGGGTGTTCTGCAGAGTGCACCTCAAACACTCCCAAACCTTCAGAACGGGATCCTCCGGGTGGTTTTCAGCGGATGAGGGCCTCAGGGGACCGGAGCAGCTGCTGGAGCGCTGAGGCCGAGGCTGGACCTGGTCCAGAGCGCCGACGTGGCCGCACAGAGAGCAGGCCAGGCTGTCGGGGGGGTTGGCCAGCGTGCAGCGCGGGCAGGGCCAGCGAGCGTTGCTGCTGGTCCCCTCACACACCCACTGTCTGTGGCTGTCGGGTCTCCGCCGAGGGGCTTCGCAGATGGAGCAGCGGGGGGCGGCGGCGGCGTTGAGGAACGTGCAGCAGACACAAGCCCACTGGGTCCGCTGCATCGGCATCGAGCCGGAGGAGAAACTGCAGAGAAGACACAGAACTTCACAATCGCACAACTTATATCTCTCACTACTACACTACATATTTATATATTTCACTCCATATGTACAGACTTTTTACTGTTGTTGTTGTGTTTTGTGAAATGTTCTGTGCGATTGTGTTTGAGGTACAAACTCAATATTTTAAGATACTAACTCCTTGTCTGTGTGTGTGTCTGTGTGTGTGTGTGTGTGTGTGTCTCTGTGTGTGTGTGTGTGTGTCTCTGTCTGTGTGTGTGTGTGTGTGTGTGTGTGTATGTGTGTCTCTGAGTGTGTCTTTGTCTCTCTGTGTGTCTGTGTGTGTGTCTCTGTGTGTGTGTTTGTGTCTGTGTGTGTGTCTGTGTGTGTGTCTCTGTGTGTGTGTGTGTGTGTGTCTGTTTGGTTGTCTGTGTGTGTCTCTCTCTGTCTATGTGTGTGTGTGTCTGAGTGTGTCTTTGTCTCTCTGTGTGTGTGTGTCTGTGTGTGTGTTTGTGTCTGTGTGTCTCTGTCTCTGTGTGTCTCTGTGTGTGTGTGTGTGTGTCTCTGTGTGTGTGTGTGTGTGTGTGTCTCTGTGTGTGTGTGTGTGTCTCTGTGTGTGTGTCTCTCTGTGTGTGTGTGTGTGTCTGTGTGTGTGTGTGTGTGTGTGTCTCTTCAGCTCCACTCTGGTTTCATGTAGCTGTAAACTCTCCGGAGGACAGAGGAAGAGAAAGAGGAAGAAGACGAGGATATAAACAGATGCATTACCATCTTTCTATACCGCGACCGCTCGGAGGAGAAATTAAAATTCATGGATATGGAAATGATACCGAGAAGCTGCTCGAAACCGCTTCTCACAGACGGATAGATGATCAAAGATTCATGATGTCTCCCGCCAAGCTCGGTTTACAGACTCTTCAGGTCTTCGTAAAACACCGACTTAGGTACAAAACCACATCTGAGAGTGATGTTCCCTGTTTAGATTATCGGCGCGCCGGCATCTGGCGATAGAGGGACGGAGACCGGAGACCGGAGACCGGAGACGCTACGGCGGGACGTCTGGGGGGGCTGGTATCGTCGTCCCGTCAACATTGAAAATCAACGCTTTTGTTGACGTTTTTTTTCAACGTTTGTCACTTTTTTTGACGTTTAACACTACGTAACACTAACTTATTAACTTTAGTTTCACAGTTACTTTTGGATTTTATGGTCAATAAACCTCATTTAGAGGAAACCTTAGGAACCGTGTTGCCATGACAACATCACAGTAGTCTAAGTATTACAGTTGAAATCACAATATAGCCACTACAGTACTGCAAATAGTAAAAACCACCTGGAGACACCTGGAGACACGTCCTTTTAGACGAGCTTTTAATGTGTTGCTGTTTTTCCTGTGAAGCCCTCTGTGACCCTTCACGTCTGTGTGGGGCCGTTATAAATAAAGCTTACTTAGTTAATGCCTTAATTCAACATATTTAGGAAAAATCAAACTTGTATGTATTGTGCAATCTAAACCCCCCGTCACAAATACACCTGATATTTAGAGAAGTTCAAAGCCAGTGACGTCTGACTGGAAATGATATTTCAAAATCTATAAATCTAGTTTTTTATTCAGATGCTGGTTCTGATCTTTATGCATCAAATGAAACGTGAGGAGCTCCCCGTGGAAGCTTCTCCAGACTCTCGTCTGCAGCCCCCATCAGGGATCCTTCTCCAGACTCTCGTCTGCAGCCCCCCATCAGGAATCCTCTCGGTCGCGTACACTTCCTGTCAGAGAGGAACTTGACTCCAGCTAGGACGCCGGGACCCTGACCAGACTACACACTGAGCCTGAGAGACGCACACACACACACACACACACACACACACACACACACACACACAGAGACACACACACACACACACACACAGAGACACACACACACACACACACACAGACAGAGAAACACACACACACACACACACACACACAGAGACACACACACACACACACAGAGACACACACACACACACACACACACACACACAGAGAGACACACACGCACACACACACACACACACACAGAGAGACACACACACACACACACACACAGAGAAACACACACACACACACAGAGAGAGACACACACATACATACACAGAGACACACACACACACACACACACACACACAGAGACACACACGCACACACACACACACACAGAGAGAGACACACACACACACACACAGAGACACACACACACACACACACACACACACACAGAGACACACACACACACAGAGACACACACACACACACACACACACACACAGAGACACACACGCACAGAGACACACACACACACACACACAGAGACACACACACACACACACACACACAGAGACACACACACACACACACACACACACACACACACACACACACACACTCGTACCTGCGCTCCCTGTGCCTGCTGGGTCTGTGGACCTGCCGAGGGAGGGAGGTGCTTTGGCTGCTCCTCAGACACCCCATGATGGGGGACGGGGGCAGAGCTGCACCCCGGGGGGGGGCATCGTCACCCTCGGCCCCGTCAACGAGGGAGGAGGAGGAACCTCCCATGATGCCGCTGGCTCAGGAGGAAGCGCCCTGAAGGAGGAGGAGGCAGACGGAGAATCAGCATTTTGAT
Organism: Percina caprodes; assembly: GCA_013375575.1. Classification (NCBI taxonomy): domain Eukaryota; kingdom Metazoa; phylum Chordata; class Actinopteri; order Perciformes; family Percidae; genus Percina; species Percina caprodes. The sequence continues at coordinate 171,392 of JABXJD010000186.1, forward strand.
CAAGTATTCAAAGATCCCAAATATTCTGATTCCAGCTTCTTAAAGTATGAAGATTTTCCTTTGTCATATAAAATAAAATATAAAAATATAATAACTATTATACTGAAAACTTAGTTTTGGACGGTTTGTCAGATAAACCATCAACTTAAATATCTACATGTTGGCTCCAGCCCTCTAAACGTTGATATGAGTTGTAATTGCGGCTTGAACAAACTACTTATGTGTGTGTGGGGGATCTTATTGATTGGTTTAAAATGACGTATGTATTAGGGGTACAGCGCTGGTCTGGAGCGATCCACTATCATCAATTTAAAGAGACAGTATTGATACAAATCATCTTCAGCTTTAAGATGCGCTTTTATTTTGAAATTCCCACTTAGTATTAAACAAATATTTTTTCATTTAAATGTCTGGAAGCTCAGTAATAAAATGGTTAAATCATAATTAGTGGCTTTTTGTGAGCTGATAGAACTGATTAAGTAAATAAAGATATCGTCTCATATCGATCACCCCGAATAAAATCACATCAAAACCTAAAAAACCTAAAGGTATCACGGCGGAGTTCGTTAAATATAATTAGTTATTGTGATAAAACGTCATGTCCAGAGCTCCATTAGTGATGATGATGATGATGATGATGATGATGATGTCATGTTCTGATTCAGCTCCTCCAGTTCGGTCCTTGAACAAGGACTTTACATCTGTGTGAGCTCCAGCTTCAGATGTTTGTGTGGTACAGACACACACACACACACACACACACACACACACACACACACACACACACACACACACACATAGAGAGACACATAGAGAGACACAGAGACATAGAGACACACACACACACACACACGGACACAGAGTCAGAAACACACACAGAGACACACACACACACACACACACACACACACACACAGAGACACACACACACACATCTGGAAACACCTGTTCTCTATCAAAGATTACTTCTTGTATTAATATTAAATCAAAGCATGTGTCTCCTTCTACGTCTGCTTTGTCTTTTCTCTGTCTCTGAATGACAAAATAAAACATTATCATCAACACATTAAACTAACTCCAGGGATTAAAAGTGAATGAATCCTGTGTGTGTGTGTGTGTGTGTGTGTGTGTGTGTGTGTGTGGAGTGCATGCAGCTGGAGGGACTTCCTCTCTCTGGACCTCCCTGCAGACGCTTCCTGCTGATAGAGGAGTTAGACTTTAGATAAGCTGCACCTGCAGTACAGCTGCTGGCTGAATGAGACACTGCAGCGCGGCATGAGGACATTTAACCAGACAGCGGGACAGGGGACAGTTGGACTCACCTGACGGCAGACAGGACACTGTGTGGAAGAAGGGGATGAATAATCCTGCCAGCTGTCCGAGGTCTCCATGCATCCTCTTTCATTGAAGCCCCGATGTGCAGAGTCACCACCGCTCTCCTCTCACCATCGCTGTCAAGCCGCTGGGAATAAAACACACTTCCTGTCAGAGAATTCAAAATAAAACTACAACTCACCATCACAGGTTGCAACATGTTTTAGTACTACAACCTCACATACACAGCCAGCAGGTACACAGAGCCGGAGCAATACATCGCTTTCCACCAAATCCACTCGTCTGGGAAAACATACTTAAAAATAATAAATACTTTTATAATTTAAAAATAATTGTAAAATAATTATAAAACTAAAAAACTAAAAGGTTTTAAAATTAACAATAAAAAATAAAAATATTTCTATCATTATAAAAAATAAAAATATATTTTATAATAAATAATTAAAACTAATTCAGAGATATATTTAACATCTGTAACTTGAAAAACTCTGACAATTACAATCTTTTCAGGACTTTTAGTGTGAGGTGTAAGTAAAGCTAACTGGGTCATTGTTAGACTTTATAATCCTGAGTTAGGGGGGTGCAGTCTTATTTTGGCATGGACAGAGACTGCTGAAATAAGCCCTGCACCCCCATAACACATTACATACGGTAAAGATGAATCTGATATGTTTTTATTAGCAAGTATCTTCACACAGACGAGCGGATTTGGTGGAATTGTTTGTAGAAACACAAAAAAAGTGTGATGATGCGGAATGAAGGAGGACCCAAAAAAAGAGCAGGAGTGAGCTTCAATAAGCTTTATTAACAAAAAACTAAGTCCACAAAACACAGGATCCAACAGAAGCACAAAAAGTCCCAAAACCCAAAAAACAAAATCCCAAAACGGTCCAGGAGGGAAAGCAAAGCAAAAACACAACAGCAGGGGAAACCTCACGGGGAAAGAACCAGACAGGACAACGGACAGCACGGCAGGATCACGAGGACAGGACAAACAACACAAGACAGGATAACAACACAAGACCGGGGAGGACACTAGGACACAAACACGAGACAGGACCAAAAACACAAGACCGGACCAACAACACAAGACAGGATAACAACACAAGACCGGGGAGGACACTAGGACACAAACACAAGACCGGACCAACAACACAAGACAGGATAACAACACAAGACCGGGGAGGACACTAGGACACAAACACAAGACAGGACCAACAACACAAGACCGGGGAGGACACTAGGACACAAACACAAGGCAGGACCAACAACACAAGACCGGGGAGGACACTAGGACACAAACTCAAGACAGGGCAAACAACTGTATGTCTGTGGATGTAAGCACTTTAAATGGTCAAAGGGTGAAAGTGTAAAATGTAAGAATGCAGTACATGCAAATGAAGAAGTACCGAGAAGGAGAACTTGTTCTATGTGTGTGTCTCTGTGGGTGTGTATGTGTGTTAGTGTATGTTAGTGTGTGTGTGTGTGTGTGTCTTTGTGGGTGTGTATGTGTGTTAGTGTATGTTAGTGTGTGTGTGTGTGTCTTTGTGGGTGTGTATGTGTGTTAGTGTGTATGTCTGTGGGTGAATATGTGTTAGTGTGTGTCCCTGTAGGTGTGGGTGTGTATGTGTGTCTGTGGGTGTGTATGTGTGTGTTTGTGGGCGTCCAGTCGTCTAACAGCTGAACTCAGGCACAAACAAAAACATTATTATTCTGTTTTTATTAAATGAAAACCCATGTTGGTATATGAGAGAGAATGGGGGCACGGCAACGAAGAAGAGCTCTGTGACCCGACTCCTGATCTCCGTCATCCTCCCCGCCCGGCCTCTCGAGGCCAGAGTGCCTTCAGATGGCCATGCCCCCCCAAACATCATGCTCCTCTCTGCCAGTTCCTTATCGCTGGGATAATTATCCATTTTCTTCTCCTTAGGTCTCTCTTCAACACAAAGTGTGTGTGTTAGTGTGTGTCTGTGGGTGTGTATGTGTTAGTGCGTGTGTCTGTGGGTGTGTCTACACCTGATTTCCGTCATCCTCCCCGCCCAGCATCTCGAGGCCAGAGTTCTTTCAGATGGCCATGCCCCCCCAAACATCATGCTCCTCTCCGCCAATTCCTTATTGCTGGGACAATTATCCATCGTCTTCTCCTTAGGTCTCTCTTCAACACAAAGTGTGTGTGTTAGTGTGTGTCTGTGTGTGTGTCTGTGGGTGTGTCTACACCTGATTTCCGTCATCCTCCCCGCCCAGCATCTCGAGGCCAGAGTTCTTTCAGATGGCCATGCCCCCCCAAACATCATGCTCCTCTCCGCCAATTCCTTATTGCTGGGACAATTATCCATCGTCTTCTCCTTAGGTCTCTCTTCAACACAAAGTGTGTGTGTTAGTGTGTGTCTGTGTGTGTGTCTGTGGGTGTGTCTACACCTGATTTCCGTCATCCTCCCCGCCCAGCATCTCGAGGCCAGAGTTCTTTCAGATGGCCATGCCCCCCCAAACATCATGCTCCTCTCCGCCAATTCCTTATCGCTGGGATAATTATCCACCGTCTTCTCCTTAGGTCTCTCTTCAACACAGAGCTTCACATCCTCCTCTTTACGTTCTCGCGTGACTGTCTCCTTATCACGTTCATTCTCTTTGTCGCTGCCCAATGGGAGTCGAGTGCAGAATCATTGATTACACACAATGATTTTCAAAATATAAAAATAAAAAGGCTAAATTGTGTCTAGGTTAAAAAAAACAAAATTACCCTTTAAGCAACCCTTTTAAATGCTTTTTTTACTTGTACCAGAGTATTTTCAAAGTGTGGTGTTAGTACTTTTACTGCAGTAAAGGATCTGAATACTTCTTCCAGCCTCATTCACTTCCCTTTACAGGAGAAAATCCAAAATGAATACTCCAAATGTTAAGACAAAAACTTTTTTATTTCACACAAATCAAACAGATACACACATTAGCCCACGTAAATGTTAAAAATATATAATATATATATATATAGAATATAATTTGTAATACACGTATTTTATGCTTAAAAAGTTAAAAAAATACACCACACGTGCTCCTTAATAAGTAACATTATTAATCCATAACAGATTAAAGAGGTAATAAAGTCAGGGGCGGAGCGGCGTCAGCCCCCAATGGTGGAGGGTATTAAATATATATTTTAAACTCACTGCTCGGACCAGCTCGGCTCGGCTCGGCTCCCCTTTCACCTTTTTGTTAATTTTAGTATTAACAATACTGTGTGTGTTTGTAACACACACAGAACGTCAACGTCGTATTTTTGATTCTCGAAATGCGTCTTTCTGGCTGAAATTTAGTTTCTAAAGAAAGATCCCCCAGTCGGAGCTGGTTGATGTGGCTCGGGAAAGGGAAGTTTGGGGTCCCCTGCTGGAGCTGCTGCCCCCGAGACCTGATGCCAGATAAAGATGGACGGTGTTCTGGTTTCAGAGTTGGAGAACAGTGTGATATAAAACAGGATGTCCTCTTCATAGGATGATTCTTTTCCTTGTTTCATATTTTTACCAAATGAGATCCAGATCTAGATCCAGATCTTTAGACATCCTGTTATCAAATTGGTTGAACTAGACCACATAGCTGATGAAACCCCCCCACAGGATTTGGGCTGAGCCCCAAATGTTTCCGCCTGGCTCTGCCCCGGGATAAAGTTGATAAATACATACATTCTTCATCTTAACTGCAATTCACCGTCAAAATAGTGCAAAAAATTAATATTTCTGATCGTAAACAATTAAAATTCAAGAGACTTTCTTCAGGTCAAAACATTTCAACAACATTTTCAGAGCTAAAAAGTTCAGTTTCAATGATTTTAACAAAACACATCCGGTTCCCCTTCACAATAACATCTTTAATTCAACTTCATTAAAAAAAAAAAAAAAAAACTAAAAAGTTTCCACTGCAGATTATTCCTGCAATGATTAAACGATTTCAAATTTTTGATAAATCATTTTAGCAGCAAAACAACCAAATATTCTCTGGACCATAAATTAATTATCTTTGAGTTTTCAGTAACCAATTTGAATACATCCCTTTGGGAAACGGGACATTATATATTTGTCAAATTTTTCCAGAACATTTTATGTACAAAATGATGTATCAATTAATGGAGAAATTAATCTGCAGGTTGATTTGTTATGAAAATAATCGTCAGTTGCAGCCCTAACAGAAAACATAAGACACCTCCCCGTAATACAGAGTTGTAGAAGAAGAAAGAAAAAGATGCAACAATCTGAAAGATTTTCTTACTGTTCCTCTACTTTCTGTCATTATTAAGACCAAACTATGAGAAAATCATCACCAGTCAATCAAGTTTTTACATCAAGTGTCATCATTGTTTTTTCTTGTTCATGAAGACAAATTAATCTCAGAGGCTCGTGAGGCAGCGATCAGGCGATACGACCATCAGACGCTCCTATGAGAGCACAACGAGGGAGAAGAGGATGGGGATGAAGGACAGCAGCAGAGGAGCTGAGAGGGAAACCAGATGAGCGGTTCCAGATGTTATCCCATTGATTTGGTTGTTGATCCAGGAGTTGTACTGGGACACTCGGGCGTAGACTCCCGGGACGTTGGGCAGAGCACAGCCTCGTCCAAAACTCACCACTCCGATCTGGATCCACGTAGACCCGCTTTTAGTCACCATCGGGCCACCAGAGTCCCCCTGGACAGGTCAGACAGGACGCTTATAACACCTGCACACTGCAACTACACATTTACTACAGGAGGAGACAATGTGGAGGTACTATAGGTAGATGGGTAGGCAGATAGATAGATAGATAGATAGATAGATAGATAGATAGATAGATAGATAGATAGATAGATAGATAGATAGATAGATAGATAGGGAATTAAATACTAGGATACAATATACATACATACACACACTATACATGAAATAATAATAGGATAAAATATGAGAACTAATATTTGAATATATACAAGTTGGGAATACAAAAATGCCCAACTGCTTAAATGGTATGATAAATATGTAAATAAAGTATTTCAATGTTCCCCTACTTTCCACTTGTACTTTTTACTGCACTTACTGCAAAACATGATTCATTGTATGATATCGTACGAAACCCTATGCACAACAATTTCTACGACATAATGAGAAAATAATAATAATAATTCAGGAGCTCGGAAACGCCGCAGTAGTGAGTTCAGATGTGAGGCGTAAACGTAGCAAAAGATATTGATTTTCCAACCAAAGCGTAGTAGACGTAGTGTAGATTATTGTTATGGTTTTGTTCTATTTTTGTAGTGTGTTTTTCTGTTTTGTATTTTGCTCCAGTTTCTTGTTTTATTTTGACAGTCTGGTTTTCCATTTTGTCGTGTCTTGTTTAACTTCTTGTGTTTTCCCTCTTCCCCTTCCTCATGTGTAGCACCTGTTCCCAGCCATAGTGGTCCCCCTGTGTATTAGTCTCTGTGTTCACCTGGTGTGTTGTCAGATCATTGTGTGTTTCTGTCTCGTGTGTCCCTGCACGGAGGCTAACTTTTGTCTCTGAGTCCAAGTGTTTTGAGATCCTGTTCTGGACTCAGTTTGGTATGTATCATTCCCCGCATACGCAACAATTATTCCTTCAGTTTCAATAAATCCTTCGCTGCTGTCGGCGCTCAGGTCCTAATAAGCTACAATAAATTAACCATAACAGCCTTGCATTTGCACTCCTTCCTTGTCTATTCCCACCCCCACATATCTCGTACAGTTACACTGTACGAGATATATATATACACTGTACGAGATATATATATATATATATATATATAAAAGGTTAAAAAAAAGAAAGAATAATCACAACCGAACTGTTGGCGCGTCCACATGACACAAACCTTCCGTGAGTGCTACTAGCCAAGGAGGACATGGAGGGTTAAATAAAACATGATGGATTCTTCAGAAAGGATCATTATCTACACTTGAGTTTCTACGCACAAAACTCACCAGACGCCACGATTTGAACATACTGAGAGACACAGAGAGAGTGTGTGGAGCCGATCGTCTTAATCAGTTTTGTAGCAACTCATTTAGCAACGGCTGGAAGGTAACGGACGTCCATTAATATCAAAAAGTTACGCACAAAGGCTTTAAGATGAATGTAGTGCAGTAGAAAAGTCATGATACCAGTTATCACTTTTGGTCCTTAACTTCTTCCGTAACATGACCTCCGCTCCCCATCTTGAATGACACACCCCCGACCTCCTCCCTGCTCCTCCTCCTCCCTCATCTCCCTTTTGGTTTTCCAGTAGCAGTCAATGTGGTAACAGTAATAAATACGTGAAATACGTCCAAATTATAGTGCTTTATTTTTCGTAGCTTTATGTCCGGAAAACCTTGACTCCTTTGCAGCTGTAATGGTGTCTCTTATCAGAGTTCTGCCGACGGACTCACCTGGCAGGAGTCCTTCCCCCCCGCGGCCAGACCGGCACAAATCATGTTGCTTGTGATTGATCCGTAAGCTTTGTTACACTGCTCGTTGGACACAACGGGAATGCTGACCTCCTGCAGCGTCTGAGGGAACGGAAGAGGAACTGAAATAGAAGAAAAGAGATATCAACGTTGAGTTGTGTCACAGTCGATTCATCATAAAAACCAACCAGAGAGCCACAGTGTCGCCCTGGCTGACATGTTCCTTCATCCCCAGGTACACAGCAACGCATTCTCATGGATGGGTTTGTATTAACGTACGGAAAAGTACGCAACAACTGGTATGAATCCATCGAAATTAGCTTAGCGCCCTTTACAGCTAAATGTAGCCACCAAATTGTAGTGGAGTAGAAGTATAAAGACGATCAATATGGAAATATTTATGTAAAGTACTGTAGTTACCTTCCACCAAGGCATGCTACGTGTCCATTGACAAGCGTCATTTCCCCGCGTCCCATTCATTGTCTATGTTAACAGCCAGGCAATGCATTCTGGGGACTTTGAAGAAGAGGAACATGTGGTCGCCCGCTCCTCATTTGCATAAAGCTAATTCCAGGCTACATTATGCAAATCTGCGACGTCCAGCTTGTCTCACCACGTCTGGCAACCTTTTATATTGACCGTTACTCATTTCAGTGAACTATTTTTGTAAAATAAGAGAAGGTTTCTAAACGAGCGGCCACGTTGGTCTGTTTTAAAAATCCGGAGCCCATGACTGAAGCGTTCGTCCAATCAGGTGCAGTTATGGCAGCTGTATTTTTCCTGTAGTGAGCTTGTGATCATTTAGCTAAGTGTTTCTATTTCTATCTACTTTGCTGATACAACCTCAAAGCTTTATGCAAATTATTGCGTAATGACAACCCGTCCTCACTCTGAAGGCGTAAAATACGTTAAAAACAAGGAGACCTTTACCGTCATATTCGGGTCATATAAGGTGCGCTTGATAGGGAGGTTGGTCGGGGGTGGATGGGTCAAAACACAGGACTTTCACCCAGGAGAGCGAGGTTTGTGTCCTGGGTGTGTCCTTAACCGTCCAGTTATCATTCCCGCGTGTCATGGAACCGTAAGCCCACGACCTAGCGTGTGTTATAAGACGCTAAAGGAGACAACCAAGCGTGTTACATGACGCTAAAAAGAAGACCAAGCGCGTGTTATAACAACGACAAAGGCACCTGACCAAACCATATTTTACGAGATAGGAGTGAGAATGTGTTGGTAACGACATCATGAATATGCAAGAGGGCGTATGATAGCATCTTGCTACTTAAAGCACTGGGTGGAGAGAACGAGAGTCCAATGCTGGGGAGAAAAGTGCTTCAAACAAACCAACTACAAACTGACTGAATCCATACGAGCATTCACCATTAATAGTACATTTAAAATCAACTCACTGCCACTAAAGATGGCTCCCCATCCGGTGACCCAGCAGGTGGTCCCGGCCGGGTACGTGCCGTCGGCCGGCGCCAGGCACACCGGACTGATGAAGTTGGTGAAGTTGACGGAAGAGGACAGACGCAACAAGGCGATGTCATTGTTGTTTGTGTCGGAGTTATAGTTTGGGTTAACGATGAGCCGAGACACCGACCGGGACACCTCGTTGGGATTTCTTGTTTGTTGGTTGGCACGTCCGAGATAAACAGTTAAACCTGACGGGATGCCTCTGAGAAACAGAGAAGACAACATGATTATATAAAGAGGTGGAGAAAACAGAGATATGTATATACATTCCTAATGGTAAACTATGGTAAAACACCCTTTTCATCTGTAAATGTTATTCCATGTTGCTTAGTTTATACATCCAAAAACTGCACAAAAGTGTTCTGCTCCTTTAAAATCTAGAAGTTTGTATGATACCAACCTGGTTTTAAAAAAACATGTTTTATTTTCTGTCATGGAGAATTACAACACTTGGGGGGGCAGTAGCTCAGTCAGTAAGAAGTTGGGTTGGGAGCCACAGGGTCTCTGGTTCAAGTCCCCTTACGGACTAAAGTACAGAGTTTGGACTGGTAGCTGAAGAGATACCACTTCACCTCCTGGGCACTACCAGGTGCCCTTGAGCAAAGCACTGTACTCCCCCAACCACTCAGGGTGCTGGTCCAGCACTAAAAAATTTATACATTGTCGTGTTTCTGTAGAAATAACCAATGGAAAAAGTCTTATAACTCTTCAGATGTCAAGTTATTTGTTGTGAAAGTGGCACCAAAATGAATGGAAGTCAATGGAATGCTAACGGCAGGTGAGTGCTTGGTAGCATTAAAATGGCGCCATAGGAGCTACGCTTTGTGGATGCCCGCTTACCCCCATGATAATTTGTTCATGTTTTTTAACGTTTTAACGTTCAACGTTAGCTATTTACACAGCTAAAAGACATATTTAGCATCTAAGAGATTTGTTTTGTTAGGGCGTTCACTTACGTTGCTCTTGGGGGCATTTCCAGAATTGTTGGGGCTTTGTAAATTATAAAGCAGTCTAGACCTGCTCTACCTGTAAATTATAGAGCGGTCTAGACCCGCTCTATCTGTAAATTATAGAGTGGTCCAGACCTGTTCTATCTGTAAATTATAGAGCGGTCTAGACCTGCTCTATCTGTAAATTATAGAGCGGTCTAGACCTGCTCTATCTGTAAATTATAGAGCGGTCTAGACCTGTTCTATCTGTAAATTATAGAGCGGTCTAGACCCGCTCTACCTGTAAATTATCTCGAGATAACTCTTGTTATGATAAAAAATTGAATTGAATGTTGTTACGCTGTTTCTATGCACACAGACAACAGGCTAATGTGTTATTGGGCTGGTATTGCTAACAATGGCTACCATGAACAGAGCAACCCCACAGTGAAATCCAACTTGGTGATGTTATTCCCAGCTCCGACTTCAAAGTTCGAGGTACATGGAACACACTTTAAGGTGCTCCACCTCAAGTAAAAGTCTTGCATTTAAAATCTTTCTGAAGTTGAAGTCTGTATAATGCAGTAAAATGTTCCCTGTCAGGGTTTCCAATGAGTTCCCCCACTTAGTGCGTAAGTAAATGTACTGAGTTCCATTCCACCACTGGTCATGGATCAGGATCAGGGCTCACCTGGGGAAGCAGTGAGCAGCAGTCAGGACCCACTGGCTGTTGATCAGGGAGCCTCCGCAGAAATGTCCGTCGTTGTCGTGGAGACTGGCCTGCCAGGGCCACGACCCTGCGGGGGCATTTACTCCTCCTACGATCCTGGTGTTGAGCGGTGCACGGCCACAAACAACTGCAGGGAGACAGAAGAAGAAGTGATATCAGCGTGCAGGAGGGAGACCATTAATGTGTTGTTGTATGCCGCCTTTACGACGGGGAACTGAAGCCGTTATCTCCGCTCTCTTCAACGCCACCAGACTCCTTTGACAAAAACAGTCATTTTAACTCGCAGAACACGGGAGTTGCTGCTCGAGCGCTGCCTCCATCAGTTAGTTAGTTTGTTATTGTGAGACTTTGGTGAATCTGAACTAACCCTTTAAAAACACCAAAGTCACACAATAACAAAGTAACTAAGCGACGGAGGCAGTGTTAGAACCTTAACTCCCGTGTTCTGCGAGGTAAAATGACTGGTGGAATCTGGTGGCTTTGAGAGAGGCTTCCATGTCGAACTTTGGCATATACGGACTGATGAGTACCTCATACAACCGATGCATACGCATCAAAGAAATCCATCCTTTAAAGAAATATGCCAAGAGCAAAAAGGGGATTAGCATAAATTAGCTTAGCATAAAGACTAGAGGCTCTGTTCAGTGTTGAACACGTGACTGCCAAATAGTCTCGTTTGATTCAATCCGCACATAAATAAAAATATAAGAATTAGCTGAAAGCTGCTGTAGACTATTATTTTATTACCATGACTCTTCAAGCCTGGACTGGACTCTAGTTGAGTTGCATTCTGTGCATCTGTTTGAAGTGTGTGTGTGTGTGTGTGTGTGTGTGTGTGTGTGTGATTGTGTGTGTGTGTGGAATAATGAGGCTTGCCAACATGACTCACCATCTGACGTGTTCTGTGTGTTGCTTCCTGTAGGAGAGACAATGAACAAAAGGATTAGTTCCTCTTTAGAAAATGATCATGCGTTGTACACACACACACACACACACACACACACACACACACACACACACACACACACACACACACACACACTACTTAGAAGAAATAGTCTACATTTCCAAGAAGTTATGTTAAGAAACATAACCAACTGGTTGGGGTTGTTCGTGGTGCTCTGGTTGGGCGAGGCTGGTATTTGAGCTCAAAGTCAAACACAAGACAAATCAAGACAAACAGGAAAGACAAATAGAGCAATGATGTCGTGAAGTACTACGTATACTACCCACCAAGGGCGTAGGTTCTTTCAACTTTACATAACCCCATAACACCCATGGAAAGTAATTGCATATTACAGTTAAAGTACGGTATTGCAAAAGTACCAATTGTTTACATATACATTTGCAATACTGTACTTTAACTGTAATACGCAATTACTCTCCACTGCACTTTAATTTGGATAGTTTCTGTCCAAACTTTACTTTATTTGTACTATATACATTACAATACTGCTCATTTAAGCCTAACTTATTATATATTTATTTTTCTAACTGTTCATACTTTTTTGTTCCCTGTATCTGTATTTTATTGTCTGTAAAGTGACCTTGAGTGCTTAGAAAGGTGCTGTTAAATAAAATGTATTATTATTATTATTATTATTGTTATTATTATATATATATATATATATATGTAAAAATTCTGTTTATAGTTATAGCCATCTGTATATATAGTCATAGTACATATTCACCTGTAAATTCTATTATAGTAACAACCATCAGTATATTATGTTCATTGTACAAATCTGTAAAAATTCTATTTATAGTAATATCCAGCTGTATATTATATTCAGTAAATATCCAGCTGTATATTTTGTTCACAATACTACTTATCTATATATTATATTCATAGGACAAATTTATTTGTAAAATACTGTTTATAATAGTATTCATCTCTATATTTATTCAGTACATATCCATGTCCTGCACTTATGGAACCAGTGTATATCCTGCACCTGCTGCTATTGCACTTCTGTTTAGACCTAAACTGCATTTCGCAGCCTTTTACCTGTACCTAACCCTAACCCTTGTACCGGTACCTGTACCTGTACCTAACCCTTGTACCTGTACCTAACCCTTGTACCTAACCCTAACCCTTGTACCTGTACCTGTACCTAACCCTTGTACCTGTACCTGTGTAATGACAATAAAGTTGAATCTAATCTAAAAACAAATAACAATTGGGCGTCAAATACTTGATTTCCTGCATTCTGGTGAATTTTAATATGCAACAACTTACAATTAAAATGTCTTTATTTATGTAAAAGGAAATAATTATTCTCCTGTACTGTTGTCCTGTAGATTGCTGTACATCACATGTTTTGGGATGTTTTTATTTAGGAATCCTGTACGTCTACAACATCAAATCTGTCAGAGAATGAGTTTAAATCTACAGAAATCTATCTTAAGTTCTCACTTCCTGTTGCGTTTCTTTATTCCTGGTGTTGTGTGTTCTTTAGGAGACCCAGGTCTTGTTTTGAGCCCCCTGAACAGTTATTTTTTACCACTTTTGAGGAGTGCGTTGTGTTCATATTTTTTTTTAACCCTTGTATCGTATTCAGGTCAAATTGACCCATTTCTAATTTTTATAAGAAGTAAAATGGTCCCAGTTCCATGTTTTCTACCTGAAATCAGCACCTTACCTTATTTCCTGTGATAAACATGTATTCCTGACTCAGAACATTATTCTGGATATGACACTTATGTTGTTTCCATAGTGATTTTTAACATGAATTATAACCTGATGATAAAAACGAACCCCACTTCCATCTTTAATAGTGTTCTAGTAGAGACTGATTCATTCCCTGAACATAGATGTTAACTCAGCTGCTGGAAATGGAGATAAAGACAATATTTGTAGAAGATTATGAAGTAAAATATTATTTCAGAATTGGTTTTAAAACCCCAAATAAGTCCCGGGTCAGTTTGACCCGAGGGACACGAGAAGGTCCAAAAAGTGAAGACAACGCGAGGGTGAAAGGGGGACAAGTCTACCTCTTCTTAATCTTGAGGGGAACAAATGTCAACCCTCAAACCTAGGCATAGGTATGAGGGTAGCATGGGCACCATGGAAATGTTCTCGCTCTCTTAGGACTCAGGACTCTGCACCAGCCCCCCCCCCTCTCTTTTTTATCTGCACCACCTATACTTTATATTTTTACATTTTACATTTTATATTTGTATATTTCATGTTGAGACTGTAAAGGTTTTGCTTCAATCTCATTCCACAGGTACTGCACTTGTGTATAATAATAAAGGCTTTCTATTCTATTCAGTGTTGTAATGTGACATAGGTGTAATTTACAGGGGGTATGGGGGTGGATTACAACCCTAAAATAATCAAAACTCAGAGGTCCAACATTCTCCCAAAAAACCTTCATAATTTCTTGAACATAAATACATTTGCATCATAAATTGATGCAAAAACAATTCACCAGAATGCCGGAAATGAAGTGTTCGATGTTGAGGAGATCTGATGTTAAACCCAAAGTTACAAATACTCTGTCACTGTACTTCAGTTTAATCCTCTCGTATCTTTACTTTTAACTCCAGTACATTTCCCCTCTTGGCGTGCGTAGTGTGTGGGGAGACATCGGTAGGGAGTAGTATGTGTGAGAGCCATTTGGTTTTCTTTCTTATTTGTTGCTGTTAGACCTCCCACCACCAGGGGGAGCCACGGCGCCGTCAATTTGGCTGCGACAGAGGGGACGTAAGCAGTGTCCAACGGGACACTGGTGGTTGCAGGAGAAGGAAGCAAACTGTTTTTTGACCATTCAATATGTTATGAGAATGGAAAGTGGAATTAACATATTTTTGGTTTGGTATTTACACATATGAATGGACTCTACGTGGAGTTTAACATGAATGCGTACTGGCGATGTTTGACATTGGATCACATAGCACACGCGTAACAGTAGAGAGACAACAGGAGAGAGACAACAGGAGAGAGACAACAGGAGAGAGACAACAGGAGAGAGACAACGGTAGAGAGACAACAGGAGAGAGACAACGGTAGAGAGACAACAGGAGAGAGACAACAGGGGAGAGACAACAGGAGAGAGACAACGGTAGAGAGACAACGGTAGAGAGACAACAGGAGAGAGACAACAGGAGAGAGACAACAGGAGAGAGACAACGGTAGAGAGACAACAGGAGAGAGACAACAGGAGAGAGACAACGGTAGAGAGACAACAGGAGAGAGACAACAGGAGAGAGACAACAGGAGAGAGACAACGGTAGAGAGACAACAGGAGAGAGACAACTGTAGAGAGACAACAGGAGAGAGACAACGGTAAAGAGACAACAGGAGAGAGACAACAGGAGAGAGACAACGGTAACATGAGGACATGGGGGCCACATGAGGACAACATGAGGCCAACATGAGGACAACATGGGGACCACATGAGGACAACATGAGGACAACATGAGGCCAACATGAAGACAACATGAGGCCAACATGAGGGCAGCAGGAGGACAACATGGGGACAACATGAAGACAACATGAGGACAACATGGGGACCACATGAGGGCAACATGAAGACAACATGAGGACAACATGGGGGCCACATGAGGACAACATGAGGACAACATGAAGACAACATGAGGGCAACATGAAGACAACATGAGGACAACATGGGGACCACATGAAGACAACATGAGGGCAACATGAAGACAACATGGGGACCACATGAGGGCAACATGAAGACAACATGAGGACAACATGGGGACCACATGAGGACAACATGAGGACAACATGAAGACAACATGAAGACAACATGGGGACAACATGAGGACAACATGAAGGATAAGTAATGTGTACTATCTTGTGTAATACTTATGTATAAAAGTGCATCTTTTTCTTATTATTTGTGTACAATGTTAACTAGTAAAGTACTTTAAATATAATCCTCACAGTTGTACATAAGTATACAGTACTGGAGTAAATCTACGTAATTACTGTTAAATGTTCATGTAGTTTGCTCCCAATCTCTTTAATATGTGTATTATTGTTGTTATAAAGTCGTGTTTCTGTATGAAAACAACCAATAGGAAAACAATGTGTTAATCACATGACGGTGAAACTCGGTCGCCGGGCGGATCGATGACTCAGCACCGAGACTCAAACCGGCTCGTCTGGTTGGACGCGTTGTTCCTCCATTCAGTGTCTCTCATTGGTGGAAACAATGATCCTCGCAATGAGTACAGAAGGAAATCCTTTTTAATTTTGCAGAATTATTAGAGTCAAAGGTTCTTTTGGATATCTCTTATTATCACTCCATAAGACCCAGCATCAGTTTTAGTAATAATACAGATTAAAAGACAATAGAAAAATAACAATAATAACAATAATAACAGTAATAACAATAATAACAATAATAACAATAATAACAGTAATAACAACGATAACAACCTTTGGCTGTAAAAAGACATAAAAGACACATTTATCATAATTTATCAAAAGTGTCAGTGTTGGGTGAGTCAAGTGTTAAAGTGTCCAGGTATTCATGTGTCCAGGTGTGTGTGTCCTGTCCTCTCTGCCCCCCCCACCCCGAGTGAGGAGTCCTTGAGTCTGCTGGTCCTGCACTTGGGAAGGAGAATCAGAAAATACTGTAAACACAACAACAATCTTCATTTCCTCCATGTTTTTATGAATGAAATAAAAAATCAGGGAGGGGGCGGAGAGGTTTAACCCTCATGTTGTCCTCATGTAAGAGCATACCGCTTAGTTAGTGTCACAGGAGGTCTTAGTCTACCACTACGCTCCATAACCCTACCAGTCAGACTACCACAGGAGGTCTTAGTCTACCACTACGCTCCATAACCCTACCAGTCAGACTACCACAGGAGGTCTTAGTCTACCACTACGCTCCATAACTCTACCAGTCAGACTACCACAGGAGGTCTTAGTCTACCACTACGCTCCATAACCCTACCAGTCAGACTACCACAGGAGGTCTTAGTCTACCACTACGCTCCATAACCCTACCAGTCAGACTACCACAGGAGGTCTTAGTCTACCACTACGCTCCATAACCCTACCAGTTAGACTACCACAGGAGGTCTTAGTCTACCACTACGCTCCATAACCCTACCAGTCAGACTACCACAGGAGGTCTTAGTCTACCACTACGCTCCATAACCCTACCAGTCAGTCTACCACAGGAGGTCTTAGTCTACCACTGCGCTCCATAACCCTACCAGTCAGACTACCACAGGAGGTCTTAGTCTACCACTGCGCTCCATAACCCTACCAGTCAGACTACCACAGGAGGTCTTAGTCTACCACTACGCTCCATCACCCTACCAGTCAGACTACCACAGGAGGTCTTAGTCTACCACTACGCTCCATAACCCTACCAGTCAGACTACCATAGGAGGTCTTAGTCTACCACTACGCTCCATCACCCTACCAGACATATTACCATAGGAGGTCTTAGTCTATCACTACGCTCTACGCACATAAAAAACATTCTCACCTCATCTCACCTTAAAGGACTACAGTAGACCGACCCGTGGACTTAGTTTTTTCATCAATGAGTCAACATAATCAGACCATGTTAGCCGGTTGTTAAGAACAATCCCCAAATACTTATATATGTTCATCTTTCTATTTCTACACCTTTGATTTCCACTGCCTCAGCCGTGATCTTATTTGTTGTCCTCATATTGTCCTCATATTGTCCTCATGTTGTCCTCATGTTGCCCTCATGTTGCCCTCATGTTGTCCTCATGTTGTCCTCATGTTTCCCTCATGTTGTCCTCATGTTGTCCTCATGTTGTCCTCATGTTGCCCTCATGTTGCCCTCATGTTGTCTTCATGTTGTCCTCATGTTGTCCTCATGTTTCCCTCATGTTGTCTTCATGTTGTCCTCATGTTGTCCTCATGTTGTCCTCATGTTGTCCTCATGTTGCCCTCATGTTGTCTTCATGTTGTCCTCATGTTGTCCTCATGTTTCCCTCATGTTGTCTTCATGTTGTCCTCATGTTGTCTTCATGTTGTCTTCATGTTGCCCTCATGTTGTCCTCATGTTGTCCTCATGTTGTCTTCATGTTGCCCTCATGTTGTCCTCATGTTGTCCTCATGTTGCCCTCATGTTGCCCTCATGTTGTCCTCATGTTGTCCTCATGTTGCCCTCATGTTGCCCTCATGTTGTCCTCATGTTGTCCTCCGTTTTCCTTTACATGTTCTTTTTAACCCTCTTGTTGTCTTTCCGTCAAAATTGAAAATCACCACTTTTGTTGATGCTTTTTATTGATGTTTTTAACTTTTTCTCACGTTTTTGTCTCTTTTTTTTCAACACTTTTGTCGCTTTTTTCAATGTTTGACACTTTTTTTGACGTTTTCAACACTACGTAACACTAACTTATTAACTTTAGTTTTACAGTTATTTTTGGAATTTATGGTCAATAAACGTCATTTATAGGAAATAATGTTTGAGTTAGAAAAGCAGAAATTAGGAATTATTGAGACTAAAATTAAAGGAATGGATGTTGATGATAATCACAGACTGGAATATGTCAACTTTTACTCTCAATACTATTTCAAAAACACTTCAATTTGGTTTCAAATGCTATAAAATTGAATAAGACGCCCCAAAATTAATGAAAGGAGAGATTTGTACTTGGCAAAGAGCGTTGTGTGGAATCAATCATGTTATTTTGGGGAATTTGGGTTTTCACACACACACACACACACACACACACACACACACACACACACACACAACTCACATTATCTGATTTTTGAGTCAAAAAGTAAAACCTACTAAAGTAAAAAATACTCAATAGACCAGTATCAGCACCAACATGTATTAAATAGTATTTAAAATAAAACAAACCTATCTAAATTGAAAGAGTTTTTGCCTGAAACCAGGACTGAGCCACTGACCTGCAGCTGAGAGAACCAGGAGCACGACGACCCGAACCAGCTGCTTCCCTTCCATGATGGGACTCTTCTGACTGTGGCCTGGAATCATTGCAGGCGTTTATCATGCAGGCTGAGGGGGACTCCTGTCAGGTGCATGTTGCTGCTGTCACCTTCCTGGCAGCAGCACACATACCTCACACGCCCTTCCCTCCAAACCGGTCCTGCAGCCTCCCGTGCGAGCCGCGCTGCTGCGGGAGCGAGCTGCACACGCCCGAGGCGCATCTGGGCTGACGTCAGCTCGTGGGAGTCGTAATACCAGCTGTTGGAGCCAAAATCCTGATTTGGATATAAAGTTTTATTTCGATGAATGCAGTGCGCACTTATATATATATATATATATATATATATATATATATATATGTGCTCTTGGCCTCGTTTCCATGTCAAAGGTCTGGCTTTCTGGCTGCAACTAGACTACCGGACGGTGGATGGTGGACCTGGTCCCACTGGTCCCTGCCCGGTCTGAGCTGATGTCCCTGCTGGACGTCTCCAGACAGTACATGGTGGACCTGGTCCCTGCCCGGTCTGAGCTGATGTCCCTGCTGGACGTCTCCAGACAGTACATGGTGGACCTGGTCCCACTGGTCCCTGCCAGGTCTGAGGTGACGTCCCTGCTGGACGTCTTCTGATTTTAAAGGGAAATAAGCTGGATGTGTTTTTCATCTGCTGGACTAAGTCTCCTTGGCCAACCGCTGCGTCTCCGATCCTCAACGCTGACCCACTTTCTGCAAGTGGACCTATAAGACCTGGAGCTGCTTGGTGAGGCAAAGGGTCAGAGATGGGAAGTACAAATACTTCGTTACTGTACTCAAGTAGATTTTTCAGAGATATTTTACTTTACTTTCTATTTTTTTGGCGACTTTTTACTTTCTACTCCTTACATCTAACATATCGGTACTTTCTACTCCTTACATCTAACAAAACTGGCTCGTTACTTTAGTTTTGTACAGAAGGTCGTCTATCAGCTGTGATTGTGAGTGACGTCGGAGAATGTGGACAATAACCCTCATTCTCATATCTGCAGACATGTCTCTCCTGATTGAAATATGATTCATATGCATTGTGTATGGTAGCCTTTACAATGCTATTTATTTCTAGCACACACACACACACACACACACACACACACACACACACACACACACACACACACACACACAGACACACACACACACACACAGACAAACACACACACACACAGACACACACACACAGACACACACAGACACACACACACACACACACACACAGACAGACAGACACACACACACGCGCACACACACACACACACACAGACAGACACACACACACACAGACAAACACACACACACACACACACACACACACACACACACACACACACACACACACTGCCCATGCCCATGTTTGCACTGCCTGATTGTAATAAAGCATCAAAAGAGAGACGTTGTTGGGGGACGGGGGACGTTGGAAATCAGAACCAGCTTTAGATCCAGTCCTCATCTAGTCCTCACTAACAAGTTTACAATCATTTCACTTAAGTTATTATTGTTTGCATCATCAATACCAAATTCAACCTAATTGGACGGGACTATACACAGAATCAGAGCTGAATTCATGTGTAGCTGCTCAGTCTGGATCCTCCTGACCTGGACCCCCGTCTCTGTCCCAGTCTTCATATTATGGGATGTTTCAGGCCTGTTGGCAGACGTCCATTTAAAATGGAGCCGACGCCATATAAAGAATAAAGAGCGTGTTCCACGTCCACGGACGTTTCCATAGTAACGGGGGGGTCTGGTCCAGGGAGCTTCCAGAAATACTGCTCATGCACACGGAGACTTTTACTTTATACTTTAAGTACATTTCCAAGCCAGTACTTTGTTACTTTTACTTCAGTAAAGAAGTTAAATCAGTACTTCTACTTTTACCACAGTATTTTTTAACACAAGTATCTGTATTTCTACTTGAGTACAGGGAGTGAGTACTTTTGCCATCTCTGCAAAGGGTACTAACACCAAATATGACTGAGATGTTTCTGTTTCTGTTTCTCACTTTGCATTTTATCAACTGATAAAAATCAACAATCATTTATACTTTTGAAAGCATCCTTAGTTTACAGCATTTACTCACACCTGCCTAAGACTTTTGTACAGTACTGTAAGTATATATATATATATATATATATATATATATATATATATATATATATATATACATATATATACATACACATACACACATACAGTCTATGATCCAATTGCATCAAGTACTCAAAACTTCAAACAACTCTGTGAGGACACCTGGTGGTGAAAGGAAGGATAGCATTGTGTCACAACCAGTGGTTAAATGGGCTTCTGTAGGGGGCTCTTATTCATGGTGAATGGTCATCGTTAAAAATCATGCTGTAAAATGACATCAGGTGTTTTTACCCCAAAGGGACTCTTTTCCAGCATTATGTGTAAGGTAGGGTTCAAACAAGAGACATACTTTACAATTCACTTACTTTATTATTATTTTTTACCTTTAATGTTACAGGCAGGAAATGGATTTTGAAAAATATTGGTTGGCAAATATGTAAACATCTTTTTAAACAAGAAAATGACGTTAATGTTCTATATCAGCGTGACTTTTGATGCAGGGTGTCTGGGGGGTCCACCCCCTGAATTTGATTTTGCATTAAATACTTAATTTCCTGCATCTTGGTGAATTTGTATGCTATTTCTACCTTTTCTGAATCAATATGCCTGAAATATCTTTATCTAAGGGAAACATTACCATCAAAATATAAAAACACATAAAACATTGCAATAAGGCTCTTAGGCATTCTGTATTGCTTTGTATTTATTCTCCTGTAGATCGACTTTTCTATGTAATTATATCTGAGTCAGCACACATGGAGCCTAAAGGCATCATTTACCCCCCCTCCTCTTTTGTTGGGGATTTAACTCGTATAACTCGTATAACTTGATGTAAATTGTAATTTCCCCACTGGGGATCAATAAAAAGTAGAAATTAAATTAAATTATAAATTAAATCAACCTCTGTAAATGTGCATATTACAACTATTCCCTTCAATGATTCATAATTCATTTTAATTTAGTTTTTGACCAGTCTCCAGACCTGAATCCAATTGAAAATCTTTGGAGGGAGCTTAAAATTCGAGTTGCCAGGCGACAACCTGGGAACCTGAATGATTTGGAGGCTGTCTGCAGGGAGGAGTGGGCCAACATCCCTGCCCAAATGTGCACAAACCTTGTCACCAACTATAAAAACCGTTTGACATCTGTGCTGGCCAATAATAGCTTTTCTACAAAATATTAACATGCTGTTTGGTAGGGGGTCAAATACTTCTTTTTCCTCATCAGATGGTTATCAATTTTAATAAATTCATATGATGTGATTTTCGGGAATTTTCTTTGGGATTCTGTCTTTCACTGTTAGAATGTACATATGATTAAAATTATAGATCGTTGCATTCTTTGTAAGTGGGCAAACCTGCAAAATCAGCAAGGGGTCAAATACTTATTTCCCCCACTGTAGTCCAGTCCTAGTCCTGCCCCTACCCCTTTTAGATTTTAGGAATAATTTTCTAAACAGATTTTAATTCTGGCTCACAGATCTTCTGAGAAAAATGAGAAGAAGAAGAACTTTGCCGTCAAAATTGTGGAATACCTGAGCAGAAAACAGGCTGAAAGTGTTCAGAAATGGAAACCAGTAGTTAGTATATATTAAAAGTAAATGTGATGATAACATTGCTGCAGTCTATGGGGTGATAAAGATGTGTTCTGTTGTTGATGTTGTTATCTTCTGTTGTCCTACAGAGGACACAAGGACACTGAGGAACCAGCTGACCAGACCATAAACCCAGGATAGAGAGGCTGAGTGAATGTGGTGTAGAAGGTGTGGAGGTGGATCAGTGAGACAGAGGAGACTGTGTAGAAGGACAGAGAGCCAGCAGGACAGTCCACATACACTGCTACTCTGTCAGAGACAGAGGAGGACGGGAGGTCTGTTCTTCTGTTATTGTGCCAGACAGAATAACCATCATCAGAGCAGACCAGACTCCAGGACTGATCATTATGTCCAAACACACAGTCTCTACGGTCTCCTTTCCGTCTGATTCCTCTGTAACTCACTGCTATATGAGCATCTCCTCTCCTCTGGACCTCCCAGTAACAGCGACCAGTCAGACCATCTCTACACAGCAGCTGAGGACAGGAGTCAAACCTCTCTGGATGATCAGGATATGACTGATCCTCTCCCACATATGTCACCTTCATGTTGTTGTCAGACAGTTTGAGGTATCTGTGTACTGTGTTTGTGTCCAGTTCCAGTTCACAGACATCTGATGGAGAGAACAAGACACAATACAGCTGCAGGTTATCATCTGATCATTTATTAAAGTGCCCATTTTATGAAAAAAAAAAAAATCACTTTTTCTGGGATTTGGTGTATTTTGTGTCTCTGGTGCTTCCACATGTGTACACACTTGGAAAAAAAACTATCCATGCTGTATTCCCTAGTACTCATGTTGTTGGTTTGATTGACCAGGACATCGTTGTTTATTTGATGACAGAGGTAACTTATAGTCAGTTTGGGAAAGTGCTATAACTTTGTCAATTTAATTTAATATCTTTTGCCACTAGAGGGTGGTGTTCACCAATGTAACGGGGCTAGGCAATGGGAAGTGGGCCTCGATATAACTCCCTCAAAGCACCGGCAGACAAAAGTGGCTTTCTTGCTACAGGTTTGTTTGAAACTTCTTCTCCAAATCCACCGTGAACACTAAACACACAGTATATCCAGATAATGAAGATCACACTAGCTTAATTTGAACGAGTTCTCGTCCCCATTTCGCGAGATAAAACGGGACTTGTCAAGCTAAAAAGTGTCTTTGTACTATGAAGAGTAAGATGATTACTATGAAGAGTACAAAATTCAGATACATAATTTCAGTGTTAGCGCTAGAAATTTAATGGCTTTAATATGTCAAAATCCAAGAAAACAGATGTAGTTATATAGTTCTCAAAAGTTGACTGAGGTCCCCCTCCTGTTATTTTTATTTTATCCAATGTTGGAACATCATAAATCGATCCCAGAGTCGCCTAATTCCTTGTTTACTGCTGGTTTATTTCTTTCGGTCTACTGTCCAATGACAAATTCAAGTATAAAACATTTGGTCTCAACTACTGCCAGAAAACACTTAGTTATGTTGTAACCTTGGTTCTCTGAGTGAAGAGGCTCTCTCTCCACTTACATTGCGAATAAGTAACAGTGTAACTGAAGCCAGTCTCTGAGTTTGTGGCAAAACCTTTTCAGTGCTCTATTTTCATTTTGTGACTTTTTTCCAGTCTTATTTCGTCATTGAAGTTTTCTGTAAAATAGTGTTAAAATCTAATCTTGTCTCAATCTTGTGTCTCATCTCATTAGCTGGGTGTCTCGTCTCACCCCTAATGTTTACCAATGTAACGGGGCTGTATAAGCAAAGGAAATTAATTTAATGAATTAAGCCTCTATGTGGAATATTGTCACTGCCATAACGGCTTCCTATTGTGTTAAAGTGTTAGTGGATGTGTTTGATTTATGATAGCAACCTTTGTAAATATACAGTATAATACTTTGATATTAAGGCATGTTGAGCAATTTACTTTGATATTAAGGTATGTTGAGCAATTTACTTTGATATTAAGGTAAATTCAGTAACTTAGTTAATTTGTTCAGTGATGAATATGTATAATTCTATGCTAAGAATGTAAAGCATACAAATACAGTTCAATAACCTTCCTCCAGTTTAGTGACAGTCAAAAGAAACAAAGTTAGTTTTCAATTGGCTAGACTGTTGAAAAATATTAATTATTTCTGTTCGATCACTTTGTTCAGATTGTTGCGTTTGTGGATTTTAAACTGATGGATTGAGTTCTAACATCTTTCCAGCCACACTGACAGAAAACAGATCCCGACTGAAACTCTGGAGAAATTCATCATCGTACTTCAGTCAAGAAAATGTAAAAATCTAATGTAACATGCATGCAGAGTTCTCATGAATTAAACATTAAACACACTCACTCTTCTTAACACCAGGTCTCAGTCTCTGTGGTCCACCATGGTCCGTCCTGCAGGAAGAAACAAAGTCAGAATTAACTTCACACTCCTTCACTCATTGACTCACTCATTGACTCACTCATTAATCATGAACCAGAGTTCATCAGTTAGTGACAGAGAAGCAGTGGAAGAGCTGCTGTTGTCTGTCCATCTGTCCATCTGTCCATACCTGAGAGTGTCCAGTCTCCAGTTTGGATCCTTAAGTCCAGCTGACAGCAGCTTCACTCCTGAGTCTCCTGGATGATTGTAGCTCAGGTCCAGCACTCTCAGATGGGAGGAGTTGGAGCTCAGAGCTGAGGCCAGAGAAGTAGAGCCTTCTTCTGAGACCAGACAGCTTGACAGACTATAGAAGCACACACACACACACACACACACACACACACACACACACACACACACACACACACACACACACACACACACACACACACACACACAGTAAACTTTCTAGATTAAAACCAACACTAATGGAGCGTAGTGTTGTTTCAGTACCCTCTGTGAAGGAGGAAGGGTTGGAGAACTCAAAAGGAAACCTAACCAAGTACTTTCACTTGAGTACAATATTATAGTACACTCCCTATCTCTCTCTCTGACTGAAACATGCAGAGGGATTAACTAACTACCTACCTATCTACCTACATGCAGCCCCAGAGAAACCGATGCATAGCCTGTTGTTCATTTGGGGTCCTAGCAACAACCAAGCAAATAATTATTGTTTTATTTCAAATTTAGTTCCCTGAAGTAAAAAGACAAAATAACAAATATTGTGTCAGTGTATATTTACCTAACTGTATATCCAAGTCAAATTTATGTGCCGTGAACCAAGACATTACAATGTTGACAAGTTCCTGAGTCAGCTCTCTCAGACTAGAGGACTGGGAGCTGAGAACTGAGGACAGCATTTCAAAGCTTCTCTCTGACAGGTTACAGCCACTCAGTCTAAAGAGGATCTTTAGTCAGTCAATTCAAAAATCAAATGCATAAAGGCTTAGTGGGTAAATTAAAACAGTTTAACGCAGACCTGAGAGTTTCCAGTCTGCAGTGTGGACTCTTAAGTCCAGATGACAGCTTCTTAACACCTGAATCCTGCAGGTTGTTGTTACTCAGGTCCAGCTCTCTCAGACTAGAGGACTGGGAGCTGAGAACTGAGGACAGAGCTTCACAGCTTCTCTCTGACAGGTTACAGCCACTCAGTCTGAAGAGGAATCAACAAAACATAAGAAAACAATTACAAACATTTGTTGTTTTAATAATGGAGACATCAGATTTAAGGTGCGAGATGTAACCTCAGGGTAAAGCATTGTTTGTGATTCTGTGAGAATGACTGATTGTTATTTTGCTCTGTTGCAGAACCTCGCCAGTCAGTGAAGTTGCACTAGTTTGTAGTTCTTCTCATTGAGAGTGCAAACAGATGCAAAAAGGTGATCATTTCTACATTCACTTATGACTAACTGTTCTCTTTACGTGCACCTAGCTCCATTAATTAAACAGAATCAGCCAGACGTACAACTTAAGGAGTCATGTTGATGATGTTGTTCACCGTTTGAAAATCTAACGCAGCAACATTTACTCAAAGTACATTTATACTGACCTTCTTTTTACTTTGTACAAATCTATTAGTCAGGCTATCACAAGACGAAGCTCAATCTTTTAAGATTGAACATTAGTCTCTGTATTTCCTACTGCACAAGAGGCGTGATCAACGGGCATTGTTCAAATGACTGTATGAAAATAGACAGTCCTTCATCCAATCAGACCAATCTGAGTCAAGCTGAGTTTACAAATGCATTTTAACTTGAGTAAAAATTCTTTAAAGTAACAGTACTTTTACTTGAGTACAATATTCTAGTATTCTTTCCACCTATGCCTGACTCATACATGCAGATACAAAGACAGATGCATATCCTCTAATACTTATCCCCTTAAATATGGGGTCCAACCATAATTCCTGCATAGTCCATTCGACATAGCTGTGAATACTGTCATGTTGAAGCTGAGAATCTGCACTGTAAACCCGTAATCATTATTATTTTGAAGTCTGGGTCTCTGTCTCATCTTGTCTTTAGTTTTACTTCCTGTGTTTTCACGCTCCTATGATTACCTGATGTTTTTCACCTGTCTCCCAGCCCTCTTGACACCTGCCTCTTGTTACCTTGTTAGCCTCTGGATTTAGTCTTTGTGCTTCCCTTGTCCTGTGTCAGATCATTGTAGTGTCGTGTCTCCCTGTGTCAGTTTGTTTCTGGTTCCTTGGTTCCTGGATTTTTTGCACCCTGGATTTAGTTTTTGCCTGACCCTCTCAGGACTTCCTTTGTTTGTTTGTACTTTGCTTTTTATTTTAATAAACCCTTTAGCTCAACTTCTGCCTGCTCTTCTCTGCACTTGGGTCCACCATTCTATGCACTTTTTGACATTCTGATATTGAAGTCAAGCTTATGTGCTGTGAACCAAGACATTACAATGATGACAACCTCTTGAGATAAGAGTTAATCTTGTTTAGTCAGTCCACTAAATCATTAACATACAAAGACAATAACATCTCAGAATAACTGAACACTAACCTTAGAGTTTCCAGTCTGCAGTGTGGACTCTTCAGTCCAGCGGACAGCTGTTTCGCTCCTGAATCCTGCAGGTTGTTGTTACTCAGGTCCAGCTCTCTCAGACTAGAGGACTGGGAGCTGAGAACTGAGGACAGAGCTTCACAGCTTCTCTCTGACAGGTTACAGCCACTCAGTCTGAAGTGGAATCAGCAATACATAAGAAAATAATTACAAACAATGGATATTATTTTTCTGAAAGAATATGAACTACAAAAAACAAACAAAAAACTTTCTGAATGACTATATACTCCATTTAATCTGGATAATTGTGTGCACGTACAGAGCTTTGTTGGAGGCTTTGACCACTGGCAGCAGCCTCAGAAGAGCCTCCTCTGAAGCAGAGTATTTCTTCAGGTCAAACACGTCCAGATCTTCTTCTGATGCCAGTAAGATGAAGACCAGAGCTGACCACTGAGCAGGAGATAGTTTATCTGTGGAGAGACTTCCTGAACTCAGGGACTGTTGGATCTGCTCCACTAGAGAACGATCATTCAGTTCATTCAGACAGTGGAACAGATTGATGCTTCTCTCTGCCGACAGATTCTCACCGATCTTCATCTTGATGTACTCAACTGTTTTCTGATTGGTCTTTGAGCTACTTCCTGTCTGTGTCATCAGACCTTGTAGGAGACTCTGATTGGTCTGCAGTGAAAGACCCAGGAGGAAGCGGAGGAACAAGTCTAGGTGTCCATTTGGACTCTTTAAGGACTTGTCCACAGCACTCTGGTAGAACTGTGATGGTTCAGGTTTGTATCTAAATAGAAACCACCATTGTGAGGTTGTTTGTTCTTCTGCTAGCAGGTTGACTCCAAAGTTGGTGAAGGTCAGATGGACATGAAGAGCAGCCAGAAACTCCTGAAGACTCAGATGGACGAAGCAGAACACCTTGTCCTGGTACAGTCCCCTCTCCTCTTTAAAGATCTGTGTGAATACTCCTGAGCACACTGAGGCTTCTCTGATATCGATGCCACACTCTCTCAGGTCTGATTCATAGAAGATCAGGTTGCCTTTCTGCAGCTGCTCAAAAGCCAGTTTTCCCAGAGACTCTATCATCTTCCTGCTCTTTTTATTCCAGTGTGTATCTGTCTCAGCTCCTCCATCATACTTGATGTTCTTCACTTTGGACTGAACCACAAGGAAGTGGATGTACATCCCAGTCAGGGTCTTGGGCAGCTCTCCTCCCTCTCTGGTCTTCAACACGTCCTCCAGAACTGTAGCAGTGATCCAGCAGAAGACTGGGATGTGGCACATGATGTGGAGGCTTCGTGATCTCTTGATGTGGGAGATGATTCTGCTGGCCTGCTCCTCATCTCTGAATCTCTTCCTGAAGTACTTCTCCTTCTGGGCGTCAGTGAACCCTCTGACCTCTGTCACCATGTCAACACACCCAGGAGGGATCTGATTGGCTGCTGCAGGTCGTGTGGTTATCCAGAGGCGAGCAGAGGGAAGCAGTTTCCCCTGATGAGGTTTGTCAGCAGCACAGCCACTGAGGTGGACTCTGTAACATCAGTCAGGATCTCAGTGTTGAGGAAGTCCAGAGGAAGTCGACACTCATCCAGACCATCAAAGATGAACATGACCTCTTCAAACCGGCAGAGTCCTGCTTTTTTGGTTTCACTATAGAAGTAATCAACAAGTTCCACCAAGCTGAACTTTCTCTCTTTCAGCAAATTCAGCTCTCTGAAGGTGAATGGGAATGTGAACTGGATGTCCTGGTTGGCTTTGCCTTCAGCCCAGTCCAGAGTGAACTTCTGTGTTAAGACTGTTTTCCCGATGCCAGCCACTCCCTTTGTCATCACGATTCTGATTGGTTCATCTCTTCCAGGTGGGGTTTTAAAGATGTCTTCTGGTCTGATTATTGTTTCTGGTCTGTCTGGTTTCCTGGATGCTGTTTCAATCTGTCTGACCTCATGTTCATCATTGACCTTTGCAGCCCCTCCCTCTAAGATGTAGATCTCAGTGAACATCTGACTCAGTATGGTTGGGTTTCCTGCTTTAGCAATCCCCTCAAACATACACTGGAATGTCCTCTGCAGCTTGTATTTGAGTTTACGCTTACCACTTGCAGTAAGACTTCCTGGATAAACACACAACAAAGAAGATCAATAAGTCACAGATCATATTTAAACATTTCCTCAGCAAATGAGTATATGAATATATTTTGGTCCATCTCTGGAGACATTAGTAATCGTCCCATTTCTCCAGCATGTTAACTCTTTAGAGAAATCCTCTTACTGCTTTGCAGACGGTCAGCCAGCTCCTCCTGCTTCATCCTCCTCAGGAAGTTCAGTGTGATCTTCAGAACTGCTTCTCTGCTGGTCCTCCTCTGCTCTTCATCCTCACCATCCAACACCTCCTCATCCTCCCTCTGACTCTTTAAGCGTTCTCGGTAGTCTGGTCTCAGAAGCTTCTGGTTCTTCTTTAGCTCGTTCTTCACAAGTGAATGAATAACAAATCAAATTAAATCTTGGAAGCAGATTTTGGACAGACTGACAATCCACTGGTCTAAAAAGTGCAGCATGGAGATGATTATGACCAGAATAGATGTAAAAGTAGTTGTTGTACATGTACAGACCATAAAGATGGAGTCCAGGTGGGTTCGATGCTGCTGGGCAGACTGACCACTGGGACCCTCTGAGCTCTCCTGGTCCACTCTGTGGAGGAATCAGGAAGAATTAGCTCACATCATGTCTGTCCACACAGAGACACACACAAGGTAAAGGTCCATGAAGTGATGTTTGGATGTCAACAGTGAATCAGAGGACTCCCTCTAGTGGTCCACCTTTACTAATCCTGCTGGGTATCAGTTTGAAATCCTCACCTTTGATCAACAGAGTGGCGTCCATCTTTGAACCATAAAGGTTCATACATAGACTTGTCACTCTTCAGGGACACACAGCTGGGTTCAGGTTCTTCCAGATTCCTCCTGATAGAAACACAAGATAAATTCTGCACTGCACCCCCAACACACTGAGACCAAACCTGTCAGTGGTGTAATACACCTACTGTGCAGTATAGTTGTATCCAGGAAGTTCTTGTTAACATTGTGTACGATCCATGATCAATATTTATATTAGATATTTATATCCTCTCACCTCTGAGCTTTGGTCTGGCTGTCATGGTCCCCCCACAGAGGGGGTTTAGGGGGAGGGACTCCCTCCTCTCTGTCCTCACACTGACTCATAGCAGAGTCCACACCTTCATCTGGAGAGGAAACACCTGCTGGGAGAGACGACCTGTCACCACAACAACATCCAAGGATAAACTCATGAACAGCTGGACCTGGTCACGCAGCTCAAAGGCGAAGCAGCTGTACACAAACACATAAAAATAAAAACAGATGAAACACAAGAATAAAAGTTACAGTGCAGCAGAAGAAATGAAACATTAAAGAGATGAACATCATTTAAAGAAAGGCAACATCAAACAGAAAGGTCTTCAGTCTTCATTTAAATTTCTGCACTGAGATGAGATCAGAGATGAGCCGAGAGTCGAGACTTACTAAAAGATGGACTTTAATCTCCTTTATCAAAATATGTCTACAGATCTAGAGTTACAGCACTTTATGAGACATTTTTACACACTAGAAACACACAAGCTGTACTTCCTGGTGTCT
>JABXJD010000186.1:207500-225000 GCA_013375575.1 Percina caprodes
ACAGCATCCAGGAAACCAGACAGACCAGAAACAATAATCAGACGAGAAGACATCTTTAAAACCCCACCTGGAAGAGATGAACCAATCAGAACAGTGATGACAACGGGAGTGGCTGGCATCGGGAAAACAGTCTTAACACAGAAGTTCACTCTGGACTGGGCTGAAGGCAAAGCCAACCAGGACATCCAGTTTATATTCCCATTCACCTTCAGAGAGCTGAATGTGCTGAAAGAGGAAAGGTTTAGCTTGGTGGAACTTGTTGATTACTTCTTTAGTGAAACCAAAAGTGCAGGACTCTGCAGGTTTGAAGAGGTCGTGTTCATCTTTGACGGTCTGGATGAGTGTCGACTTCCTCTGGACTTCCTCAACACTAAGATCCTGACTGATGTTACAGAGTCCACCTCAGTGGCTGTGCTGCTGACAAACCTCATCAGGGAAACTGCTTCCCTCTGCTCGCCTCTGGATAACCACACGACCTGCAGCAGCCAATCAGATCCCTCTTGAGTGTGTTGACATGGTGACAGAGGTCAAAGGGTTCACTGATGCCCAGAAAGAGGAGTACTTCAGGAAGAGATTCAAAGATGAGGAGCAGGCCAGCAGAATCATCTCCCACATCAAGAGACCCCGAAGCCTCCACATCATGTGGCACATCCCAATCTTCTGCTGGATCACTGCTACAGTTCTGGAGGTGTTGAAGACCAGAGAGGAAGGAGAGCTGCCCAAGACCCTGACTGAGATGTACATCCACTTCCTGGTGGTTCAGTCCAAAGTGAAGAACATCAAGTATGATGGAGGAGCTGAGACAGATCCACACTGGAGTCCAGAGAGCAGGAAAATGATTGAGTCTCTGGGAAAACTGGCTTTTGAGCAGCTGCAGAAAGGCAACCTGATCTTCTATGAATCAGACCTGACAGAGTGTGGCATCGATATCAGAGCAGCCTCAGTGTACTCAGGAGTGTTCACACAGATCTTTAGAGAGGAGAGAGGACTGTACCAGGACAAGGTGTTCTGCTTCGTCCATCTGAGTCTTCAAGAGTTTCTGGCTGCTCTTCATGTCCATCTGACTTTCATCAACTCTGGAGTCAACCTGCTGGCAGAAGAACAAACAACATCCTGGTGGACCTGGTGGTCTGAAGTGTTCAGCGAAAAATCACCACATTTCTACCAGAGTGCTGTGGACAAGGCCTTACAGAGTCCAAATGGACACCTGGACTTGTTCCTCCGCTTCCTCCTGGGTCTTTCACTGCAGTCCAATCAGAGTCTCCTACGAGGTCTGATGACACAGACAGGAAGTAGCTCACAGACCAATCAGAAAACAGTCGAGTACATCAAGATGAAGATCGGTGAGAATCTGTCTGCAGAGAGAAGCATCAATCTGTTCCACTGTCTGAATGAACTGAATGATCGTTCTCTAGTGGAGCAGATCCAACAGTCCCTGAGTTCAGGACGTCTCTCCACAGATAAACTGTCTCCTGCTCAGTGGTCCGCTCTGGTCTTCATCTTACTGGCATCAGAAGAAGATCTGGACGTGTTTGACCTGAAGAAATACTCTGCTTCAGAGGAGGCTCTTCTGAGGCTGCTGCCAGTGGTCAAAGCCTCCAACAAAGCTCTGTACGTGCACACACAATCCAGATTAAAATGAGTTTTGCTTAATTCAGAAAGAAATAAACGTTAATAATTATTTCCTAATGTATTACTGATTCCTCTTCAGGCTGAGTGACTGTAACCTGTCAGAGAAAAGCTGTGGAGCTCTGTCCTCAGTTCTCAGCTCCCAGTCCTCTAGTCTGAGAGAGCTGGACCTGAGTAACAACAACCTGCAGGATTCAGGAGTGAAGCAGCTGTGGGCTGGACTGAAGAGTCCACACTGCAGACTGGAAACTCTCAGGTTATTCTACCTTTATTAAAAGAAAACATTACTACTTAAGTTTTTTTTCTTAATGTATCAATTATTAAATGGACTGACTGAATATCCCTTTTAGGTTGAGTGGCTGTAAGCTGTCAGAGAAAAACTGTGAAGCTCTGTTCTCATTCCTCATCTCCCAGTCCTCTAGTCTGAGAGAGCTGGATCTAAGTAACAACAACCTGCAGGTGTTTGACCTGAAGAAATACTCTGCCTCAGAGGAGGCTCTTCTGAGGCTGCTGCCAGTGGTCAAAGCCTTTAACAAAGCTCTGTACGTGCACACACAACTATCCAGATAAAAAGGAGTTTATCTTAATTCAGATAAAACCATTGTTATTAATTGTTTTCTTATGTATTGCTGATTCCTCTTCAGGCTGAGTGGCTGTAACTTGTCAGAGAGAAGCTGTGAAGCTCTGTCCTCAGTTCTCAGCTCCCAGTCCTCTAGTCTGAGCGAGCTGGACCTGAGTAACAACAACCTGCAGGATTCAGGAGTGAGGCAGCTGTCGGCTGGATTGAAGAGTCCACACTGCAGACTGGAAACTCTCAGGTTAGTGTTCAGTTATTCTGAGATGTTATTTTATTTGTATGCTTATTATTTTGTGGACTGAATAAACAAGATTAAAAAAAGTGAATGAGGTTTAGAAGTCCTCTTGTCCGAGAGAGCTGACTCACCCCTGACTTCCACCAACTGTGGAACAGCTGCGGCTTCGCTCCGCGGAGTCATTAGGTTTCCATTAAGGTCAATGTGTGTATTTTCACTGACTGCTGAGTGGCTGCATCCCGACTCCGTCCCAGCTCCGGCGATTCATAGCCCTCCAGAGCAGATACACAGAGACACACAGAGCTTCTATTTCTGCCAGATGCCGGAGAGCTCAATTTTCCAAATAAAATACACCATGCTTACAGTGGAACATATTTCCCTGCACTACACCTAGAAAACGTCCTAATGGGTGGAGACAGGCCTGAATCAACAGGTCAGAGGTGTTGTGGTTCTGTTTATTGAAACTACATCTTGTAAAATCATGCGATCATACGTGAATTTGCAAGATCTTGTGGGTCCTTTTGACTTCAGCTGTCAGTCATTGTTCTGCAACAAATCCTAACCTGGTGGGTATTGAAGGATGACGGTGCACGGAGCCAATCCACAGCCGTTCCGCAGTTGGGGGAAATCAGGGGTCAGGATCTTGTCAACATTGTAATGTCTTGGTTCACAGCACATAAACTTGACTTGGATATACAGTTAGGGCCAAATGTATTTGGACAATGACAACAATTTTTTATTTTAGCTCTGGAGTTGAAATCAAACAATGATTACGTGCTTACAGTGCAGACTCTCAGCTTCAACATGAGAGTATTCACAGCTATGTTGAATGGACTATGAAGAATAATGGTTCAACCCATATTTAACCCTTGTGTTGTGTTCATATGTTTTGTTAACCAATCAATGTTCCCGGGTCTGGTGGACCCGCCACATTTAAATCAATACAGACATCCCAATTTATGTAAAAATACTTAATATGTGTTTACTTTAGCTTAATTACAAATTATATATGCATTATTTGGGTTCATATTTGCCATTTACCCCTGTAAGATCACATTTATGATCATATGATCAATTTTGTTTGTGGTGAGAAAACAAGGAAATTCAATTAAAAACAGGTAAAACATAGAAACAAGATTCTTTATCATTAATGGTGCTTATTTCTTAGAACTTAATTAGAACAGGTGAAAGTGCTTGAAATATAACAATTTTTTAACATTGCGTGAGAATAGCAGGTGCAGGAAGACATCATAGTTGCATCTACAATGAAATACACTCGGGTCCAGTAGACTCGCACACCTCATCTGTAATAGTTATGTGTGTGTGTGTGTGGGGGGGGGGGGTGTACCAGTTTCAGTCATTGAAAATAAGTTACATTTTATATTCTTCACAGAAAATGAGCCAAGGCCAATGAGTTTGAGTAAGAAGAAATAATAAGACCCGAACACCACACAAGGCTTAAGGGGACAAATATTTCGATGAGATACTGCATCTGTTTCTTTGTGTCATAAGATGTGAGTCAGGCAGAGGTAGAAAGAGTACTAGAATATTGTACTCAAGTAAAAGTACTGTTACTTTAAAGAAATTTTACTCATTTAAAAATACATTTGCACAAATGTAGTTAAATCCAAAGTAAAATATAGGTCAGTACAAATGTACTACATGTACAGAATAAATGTGTTACATTTTTAAAAGGTGAACAACATCATCAACATGACCGCTTAAGTTGTACATATGGCTGATTCGGTTTAATTAGTGGTGCTGGGGGCACATAAAGGAGACTCACTTCCAATCTGACAGTAAATCATAGGTGAATGTAGAAATGATCACCTGTTTGCATCTGTTTGCACTCTCAATGAGAAGAATTACAAACAAGTGCAACTTCACTGACTGGGGAGATTCTGCAGCAGAGCAAAATAACAATCAGTCATTCTCACAGAATCACAAACAATACTTTACTCTGAGGTTACATCTCTCACCTTAAATCTTATATCTCCCTTATTAAAACAACCACTGTTTGCAATTATTTTGTCATGTATTCCCATTTCCTCTTCAGACTGAGTGGCTGTAACCTGTCAGAGAGAAGCTGTGGAGCTCTGTCCTCAGTTCTCAGCTCCCAGTCCTCTAGCATGAGAGAGTTGGACCTGAGTAACAACAACCTGCAGGATTCAGGAGTGAAGCAGCTGTCGGCTGGACTGGAGAGTCCACACTGCAGACTGGAAACTCTCAGGTTGCTCTACCTATATTCAAATTAAAAACTACTACCTAAACTCTTTTCCTTAATTTGTCAATCATTAAATGGACTCTCTGAATATTCTTTTTAGGTTGAGTGGCTGTGACCTGTCAGAGAGAAGCTGTAAAACTCTGGTCTCATTCCTCATCTCCCAGTCCTCTAGTTTGAGAGAGCTGGACCTGAGTAACAACAACCTGCAGGTGTTTGACCTGAAGAAATACTCTGCTTCAGAGGATGCTCTTCTGAGGCTGCTGCAGGTGGTCAAAGACTTCAACAAAGCTCTGTATGTGTACACACAACTATCAGATTAAATTGAGTTTATATACGTTCAGAAAAAATAACTTTTATTGTAATTGTATAATTCCTCTTCAGACTGAGTGGCTGTAACCTGTCAGACAGAAGCTGTGAAGCTCTGTCCTCAGTTCTCAGCTCCCAGTCCTCTAGTCTGAGAGAGCTGGACCTGAGTAACAACAACCTGCAGGATTCAGGAGTGAAGCAGCTGTGGGCTGGACTAAAGAGTCCACACTGCAAACTGGAGACTCTCAGGTTAATGTTCAGTTATTATGAGATGTTATTTGCTTTCTATGTTAATTATTTAGTCGACTGACTAAACAAAATTAAAAGAGTAATGAGGTTTAGAAGTCCTCTAGTTTGAGAGAGCTGACTCAGGAGCTTGTCAACCTTGTAATGTCTTGGTTCACAACACATGAACTTGACTTCGATCAGTTAGGTCCAAATGTATTTTGCCAATGACATTTTTTTTAAATTTTGGCTCTGAATTTAAAATCAATTTGAGTGTGACATGTATTCCCATTTCCTCTTCAGACTGAGTTGCTGCAACCTGTCAGAGAGAAGCTGTGAAGCTTTGTTTTCACTCCTCATCTCCCAGTCCTCTAGTCTGAGAGAGCTGGACCTGAGTAACAACAACCTGCAGGTGTTTGACCTGAAGAAATACTCTGCTTCAGAGGAGGCTCTTCTGAGGCTGCTGCCAGTGGTCAAAGCCTCCAACAAAGCTCTGTATGTGCATCCACAACTATCCAGATTAAATGGAGTATATAGTCATTCAGAAAGTATTTTGTTTGTTTGTAATTGTATTGCTGATTCCTCTTCAGGCTGAGTGGCTGTAACTTGTCAGAGAGAAGCTGTGAAGCACTGTCCTCAGTTCTCAGCTCCCAGTCCTCTAGTCTGAGAGAGCTGGACCTGAGTAACAACAACCTGCAGGATTCAGGAGTGAAGCAGCTGTGGGCTGGACTGAAGAGTCCACACTGCAGACTGGAAACTCTAAGGTTAGTGTTCAGTTATTCTGAGATGTTATTGTCTTTGTATGTTAAATATTTAGTGGACTGACTAAACAAGATTAAAAAAACTGAATGAGGTTTAGAAGTCCTCTAGTAATGTCTTGGTTCACAGCATATACACTTGACTTTAATATACAGTTAGGTCCAAATGTATAATGACAACATTTTGTTAGTTTGGTTCTGGATTGAAATCAAACAATGATTACAGTGCTTACAGTCCTGAGTCTCAGCTTCAACATGAGAGTATTCACAGCTATGTTGAATGGACTATGCAGAAATAATGGTTGACCACATATTTAAGGGGATAAGTATTTGGACACGAGGCTGCATCTGTCACAAATGTTACTCCATATATTATTACCTTTGTGGCTGTAAGCTGTCAGAGAAAAGCTGTGAAGCTCAGTGCTCTATTCTGAGAAACTTAGGATGTGTTCAGGGTTTTCACTATGGCAAGCTGTTTTATCATTTAATAGCTGATTTGATATAGTGTATATTACAGATTTCCATAATTGCATTCTTCCTAGTACCTTTCAGATAATCACAACCTCATTCTTCCTGAGTAAGTTCTTTCTCTATACAGGAATAGAGATAAGCACTCTCTCAAACTAAAGACCAATTGCTCTGGTTCATGATTAATGGAGGATCTGAGTGAAGGTGTATGAAGTAGATTCTGACTTTGTTTCTTCCTGCAGGACAGACCATGGTGGACTGCAGTGGTTGAGACCTGGTCTGAGGAAGTGTGAGTGTGTTAAAATTTGATTCATGAGAACTCTGCATGCATGTTACACTAGATTTTTACATTTTCTTGACTGAGGTACAATGGTGAATTTCTCCAGAGTTTCAGTCCGGATCTGAAATGAAAGCTTAAATAATTGTCAGTAAAGTTGTTAATAAATCATCAGATGATAACCTGCAGCTGTTTTGTGTCTTGTTCTCTCCATCAGATGTCTGTGAACTGGAACTGGACACAAACACAGTATACAGATACCTCAAACTGTCGGACAACAACAGGAAGGTGACCTGTGTGAGACAGTATCAGTCATATCCTGATCATCCAGACAGATTTGACTCCTGTCCTCAGCTGCTGTGTAGAGATGGTCTGACTGGTCGCTGTTACTGGGAGGTCGAGAGGAGAGGAGAGGCTCATATAGCAGTGAGTTACAGAGGAATCACAAGGAAAGGAAACAGAAAAGACTGTGTGTTTGGAGGGAATGATCAGTCCTGGAGTCTGATCTGCTATGATGATGATTACTCTGTCTGGCACAATAACAGAAGAACAGCCCTCACGTCCTCCTCTGTCTCTAACAGAGTAGCAGTGTATGTGGACTGTCCTGCTGGCTCTCTGTCCTTCTACACAGTCTCCTCTGACTCACTGATCCACCTCCACACCTTCAACACCACATTCACTCAGCCTCTCTATCCTGGGTTTAGGGTCTGGTCAGCTGGTTCCTCAGTGTCTCTGTGTCCTCTGCAGGACTGAGAGTCTCTCCTGTGGACAGAAACCCTGACTGAAGATCAGCTGCTGAAGTCAAAGTTCAGCCTGTTCACCATCACACACACTACAGACCAAACATGAAGAATTTGTGCCCTTAAATCACACGTCAATTTGAACATTTGAGCCCATCTGGCTCTACTTTTCACACCAAATCCGAAACTTTCACTTGTTTTGTTGTCCACGTCTGGTTAGGTTCCTGCAGATTTCGGATGCAGATTTAAAAACAAGCCAACCTTTTCTTTTCTTTAATGCAATCAACAGATTCTCTCAGACGTCCATCTCTGTTCACACTGTCACACAACAATGTGGGTATGGATCCATTAGATCTGGCAGTATAGTGTCCTCTTTGACACACAAAATAATTATTATAAAGTCGACATCTGGAGAAATACAGCAGTTAAACCGTCTGTCTGCACTTAACTGTTTTTCTTGTATGTCAGTTTATTTTGTTTTACAGAGTTGTTAATATGTATATATTGTATGTTTTATGTAAAGCACATAATGATGAGAAACATGTTCCTTAAATAAAGTTATGTAGAATTAATGAGAAAGCAGCAACGATTCATTAGAAAAACTTAAATTCATTTTTAACAATTATTTTTGTAATTCATCCATTCTCTTTATGTTTCTAAAACACTGAAGTATATGTTGCCATGTTGTGCTGGCTCTACTCTGCATTTTGCTGGACTGAAGATGAAGTGCACCACATTGTACCATGTGTTGTGTATCCCAATACACAACACATGGTACAATGTGGTGTAATGCCCCTGGAGTTCTGGGTGAGCATATCATGCTCTCACCTGTACACACCTGCAAGCTCTAATCACTCTGATGTTCCCTTTGTGTCCCTCCACCCTAAGGAAGGCTCAAGACGACACGCCTTGGTGTATTTTTAATGTCTTAGCCTATTTAATAAAGGCCTTTTGATCACTTTTTGTAACCAACCTTCAGTGTCTGGACATTTTTTTATGACTTGTTGGTCATAATTCTTCCTCCGTTTTGTCAGTGTTTATTTTGCATCATTCAGGACCGTAATGGGAGAAGAAGATATTCATCTTGACAGGACAAGTGGTCAATATGTCCCGGCTGCTGCCCGGTGTCCTGTCCTGGAAATGTCTCTGGAGAAGAAGAACATTGTTGATGGCGGCAAGGTGAAGGAGAGCTGCACCAAGCTAGTCCCAGTTAACAGGAAACAGGGAAGTTACCTTCAAAATAAAAGTGCAACACAAAGGTTGAGTAAGGTTTCTAAATACTCACCATGTATGCGGTCTTTTTAGCAGTCGTTGTTACGTTTAGCCATTAAATGTGACTGTCAGCCGGGTACAATTAAAATGGTGA
The DNA here is from genome assembly GCA_013375575.1 of Percina caprodes. Lineage (NCBI taxonomy): Eukaryota > Metazoa > Chordata > Actinopteri > Perciformes > Percidae > Percina > Percina caprodes. The sequence goes on from JABXJD010000186.1 coordinate 216,306, forward strand.
GTCATTCCTTAGGTCTTGCATTCACTAGCATCCATGCTAATTGGTGCTAATAGTGCAAAGCTAATGGGTTAGCTAAGGTAATGTATTCATATGTAGGGTAATTAGCCAGGAAAGACTAGCGGAGTACTGTATTGCCTGTAAAAAGGCTAATGATTCTATTTATTGGTTATGGAAAGTAATATTGCTTTCAACACTATTGCTAGTATTTTGTTGAATACATGTTAGTCCAAATTGTGAGTTTAATTGTTTAACTGGAATTTATGGTGAAGTAACTCAAAGACGTTAATTTTTGTGCATTCTTTCTACTGTTAACGATGCAGGGAGGGCTAAATAAGCATGCATGTCTTTATACCAAAAAACATCAACTTTTATTGTAATCTTTTAACAAAAGCTCCCGCAACATTAGGCATCTTGGGCCGCAACAATCTCAAAAGGCCGCTAAATCCTGAAGGGACAATTACAGTGAAGAAGTTGTTAGAATCTGTATATTGCACGTTAAAATATATATTATGCTTGTAGTAGACAGGTGTACAGTAATTGCAAAATGAATAACTTAAATGAACTGAAATTTTACATTTAACTTCGGCTCACCTTTGATCAACAGAGTGGCGTCCATCTTTGAAGAATACAGGATGACCCATAGACCGGTCACTCTTCATGGACTCACAGCTGGGTTCCGGTTCAGGACAGTCTGGTCTCTGATGGATCCTGATAGAAATTATAGCTCACATATTTAGAGAAGTTCTATCTGAGTCAAAGACTTTTACATCTAACATCTTTAAAGTCATACATGCAGTTTCTGAGTGGAGTACTTGTATTTAACGTTACTGTTGTAAATACCACTCACGCTGAGCTTTCTCTTCACTCCCGCCCTGATCTCCCCGGTCTTATTATCAACAATGGATGAATCAACAACTTGATAAATTAAATTAGATTCAACTTCATTGTCATTGTGCAGAGTCTAACAAAACAAGCAGAAAAGTGCAATGTGATACAAAGTATAGACAGGTGGTAACAAAAACTGACAAACAACAAACAAGTACAACAACATACAAGATACAAAGCAAGCAGGTTGACTTGACAGGTTGAGAAAATGTTGGGAGTACAGTCTTCAAGTTATTAGGCATTATTAAAGTCTCCTGCGGTTATGTGGTGAGCATGTGTTTTGGTTCTCGGGACGGCTACGTTGTGAGGTCTCTCATCCTTTTGGGGGACATGTCCCCACAACGTGAACTGTTTAATTAGGTGAACATGTCAAGATTCAGGATTCAGGATTACTGTTATTCAGCAAAACACAAGAAAGCATTAATGAAATAACTAGCATGGCTCCTATAAAAACACAGGGTAACAAAATAATATATTTGTATGACTATGTGATATAATGCATTTAAGTAAATTTATAACTAGTATGTTACATTTGTACATTAAAGCACAGTTTAGTGATGTTTAGTTGAGTTTTGGTAGTCTGATAGCAGCCAGGTAAAAGCTGTTTTTGAGTCCTTTTGTTCTGGCGAGAGCTACATTGTGGGGACCTGCATGCTTTTTCAGGACAAGTCTCCACAACTTAAAACGTTAAACACGGCATTCAGGGGATGGTTTAAGGTTCAGTTTATAATCCGGGTTGGTGGAAAGGTGCGTATCCAGTGAATGACTGGAAGTCCTGCTCAGTGAAAGTTTTTAACTGATGCTTTAACAACACACAGTCACAGCAAGACAAACACACACACACAAACACACACACACACACACAACAATTTCTTATTCATCTGTACCTTACTCATCTGTACATCTGTAGATGAACCCTAACCCTAACTCTAGCTTTAACTCAAACCCTCTAACCATATCTTGTCATGGCAAAAACCGAATGACACTTATTAAAAGAAGTGTTATATTATAAACGTTCAAGACTGTTTATAATGTTTATGACACATTCATGACAGTGCCATTTCACTCATATGTAGATACCTTCAAGAAAAGTGTAACCAAGATAATACATCAAGGCATGGAGGTGCTGCGGTGCAAATTCAACTCATGTTTAGTAACTACTAACTCAAAGATTTATAGAAACAATATAAACGTTGGTGACCATTAATCAGTGCGCAAAGTCCTTGAAATCCATTCTGCAGTTAGCATTGTATAGCGATGGCAAAAAGAAAACAAGGCAGTTTAATTCATTTTGGTTTTTCCTAAGAAATTGTGTAGCAGTCCAACAGTGGAAGTCAGTTCATCCTCCATCAATCTCAGACCCTGACTACAGTTGCTGCATACGGACGAGTATCCTTCTCCCCGCTGGACAGGTTAGATTGGCACTACTCTAAATGGAAAAATCATCTTCAATGTATAAATGAGCTTCAGTGATGAACTACAGACTCAGCCCCCTCTTCCTACACAATACAAGAGCTGTGTGTTTCACAATTCTAGCGCAGCTTCCTCCATTTTATTCATTTAAATGTATTTATTGTTTCCTATATTTATTTTTTTCTTGTTACAGTGGTCTTGTCTGGTGTCTATGTGGGCATATATTGTGTATGCATGCACTGAGGCATGACTTTTATTTGTCTATTAGTGTAAGGAATATTTTGATGATCCTTATTCATCACTGGTAACATGTACTAAGGCAAGAGAGGCTGAGGAAATAATGTCCTCTCTGGCTGAACAGCTTGTCAGAGGCCGGTCAGCACCCTAACCCCTCTTGCTCCTCTCTCCCGTTAAATTGGAACAGCCAGCAGTGGAGAGACTGGCTGCTTGTTAACCCTTGTGTCGTCTTTAACCCTTGAGAGAGATTATCTATTAATTGATTAAATAGCTGACAGTATAACGCATTTGCATCTTGAGTAAAGTCATACCTGGCCATTGGCTGCATCCTTTGGTTTTAATTAGAAAAGATGCACGTAACAGCTGCATGGTTTTCACTTCACCTTTTCACATTTTAATTGCAAAGTTCTTTATGTTCAGGCTGGAGGTAATTCCAGGAGCCCCTCTTAGTACACTTCTGTCTGTAGAGTAAAGTTGAAGCATAACATGTAAGAGGCCGTTTCCCTTGTAGGGAGATCACAAACTAAAACCTAAGTGTTCTTTCTCCAGAAGGCCTCAGGTGAGAACACTGTGTTCTAATGCTAACCAGCTGCTGGCCAAATGGTTAAGGATTGATGCTTGGGGGGCGTTGTTGGGCCTGTTTGAATAGATGAGTTAGGGTGGTCTTCAGTAGCCTGTGTAACTTCAACCACTGTTCATGTGAAATCTCAATTTTGATAATATTGATAATACTCTGCAATTTCATTACTCCACACTGCATATCATACTGTATATTAAACCACATTTACCTTTTTATTTTTTATATATGTATAGCATCTCAGAACTGTGCACCTTAACCCTCTCCACCACTTATTTTATTCCATGTAGTTACATTTCTTTTACATACATGTACATGTTGGCTCTGGAAAAGGAGTTGCTATTAATCTTGTTGTACATGTGTATAGTGACAATAAAAGGCATTTATTGTATTCTATCTTCTTTCTGGTCTTCGTGAATCCATTCATATTTGAATTGTATTGATAGTTAACAAGCAGCTTCTCTCTGCGCACTATATGACAACCTCTTACTTTGTAATCATCAATTATTGCCTGGCAACATTAGAAACTTTGTTTACGTGTAAAAGGCCCTTCAGAATGACTGTGGAGATCTGAGAGGTGGGTGGAAGACCTGAAAGCCATGTGAGGAGTCCATTTGTAGGTCTAGTAGGAAGTAGTCCCCCTGATCTGATGTATTAGCGTCTCAGGGCAGGGAACATAAACAGAACAAATGCTACATCATTGGACTGGAACACTGGCCCAAAAACAGAATAGCTATATCTGCCCATGAAGCTCAGGAGCTCGGAGTAGAGCTGCTGCTCCTTCACGTCAAAAGGAGCAAGTTGAGGTGGTTCGGGCATCTGGTGAGGATGCCTCCTGGGGGGGTCACTAGGGAGGTGTTCCAGGCACGTCTAGCTGGGAGGAGGCCTCTGGGAAGACCCAGGACTAGGTGGAGGCACGTCCAGCTGGGAGGAGGCCTCAGAGAAGACCAGGACACACCCAGATATATAGGTATATAAGGCAGTTGACAGTGCACCTGAAGGCTAACCACTAAACAAGTGACAAAGACAACAGGAGGATGGAAGAAAAGGAAGCAGAGAATGGAGTGGCGGACATGGCAGCCTGCTACCAGGGATTTGATCCTGTAGCGTATCTGGAGAATAACTACAGTCCAGCAATAGTTGATTTTGAAAGAAAGGACGGCCTTCAACCTTGGAAACTGGCATGCCTACATAGAGCTTTCACTGAAGGTATGGAGACGGGGTGATGGGTCATGTAAACTTCATTCCAAAATCAGTTTATGTTAAAAAAGCTTTTGAATTGAGTTGCACATATTGCATGATTATGGTGATAATCATAAATCACTGATTTTTGTCAGAGGCATATCTTTCAGATATTGGGCAGTTTTGGAGACAAACACTTTGTTTCTTCTCCGTTATTCTTACTCTTTTTTCTGAAAACATGCAAAAGTCGGTGAATATACCTTTATTGATATAGATTTAAGCTGGGTCCTCTACACTGTTCAAACCCAAAGATCTTTAATTTCTAGAACTCAAGATTTATGAACATACCTAACATGTTAGGCTGAATTAAAGGTTCAACTGTATCAAATGTCAAATAAATGTATTTATTTTGAATTTGGTGCCATCCAAAATGTGATCTGGATTTAAGTTCTTCATTCAGAAATTTGATATAATCTCAGCAAACTGGTTCACAAGTGATCCCAGAATACAGTATGTCACACTGTCTGTAGCAGTGTAAAGGACTTTATTATTTTAACTTTAATGAAATTGTTGAATTAGGGGGATGAAGTATAATAAAGGACAAAGTGTGATTAGAACTAAGATACCTTTTGAACTTTTCACATAAAACATTTGCATGTTCTTTCTCTTCCTTAAAATTATTTTCATTTACTTAACATTTGGAAGATATGATAAGTAAATGACAATAACTCTGTTGAGATATCTGAATAGAAGCTGCATATTAATCAAGGCGTTTTGGTAAAGAACAATTAGCTCTTTCTCAGAGTCATACTTCTCTTATCTCTGACTTTTCCAGGCGATGTGGGTGGTGAGCTGCTGGTGGACGTAGGTTCGGGTCCCACCTTGTACCAGGTGATGAGTGGCTGTGAGGTTTTCAACAAGGTGCTCCTCACAGATTTCCTGGAGGTCAACAGACAGGAGCTGAGGAACTGGCTCCAGGACGAGGGGAGCTGCAGCATGGACTGGACACCATTCCTGCAGCACGTCTGCAAGCTGGAGGGACGACCGTACGATCAGATCCCTATAACTCAGTTATCACTCACTACGAATGACCTATTGTTTAACTATCGCCATCAGGAAATGGTTCATATTTGTAATGTAATTTTAAAAAATGAGTTGGTCATCTTCTTTTAAGGGTTACAAGATCTCACGTTTTATTCTGGCCCTCTTTTTGAGCTATGCCTACTGTGACATTAATAAAAGTGCAAAGTACAGCTGAGGCTGGTGACAATAGCATTAGTTTTGTAAGTATTTTGGTCATAAACCAGTAAGTCATGGACACATTTAGATTTCTGACCTAGTGCTACAAAATTCCATGGCAAAGCTTGCTAAGATATTTCAATCAGTACCAAATTGGTGGACTGAGTGACCAACAGACCTTCAATGTCATCCCTAGAGCTATGCCCATATAACAGGCACCTACATCCATATCACGCAATGCAGAGTGCTTCTGAGTCAACACACAGTATGAATTACATAACTAGTGCAGAGAGATTATGTGTGCATTTACAATAGCTGTATTTATCTAATTTGGTGATTCCTTGTCTCTAACAGGTCCTCGGCATGGACAAAGAAGGCTGCCAGGCTACGTCAGGTCATCATGGACATTGTCCACATTGACGTGCACTCCCCTCAGCCTCTGGCCCTGGACGTCCTTCCTTCAGCAGGGGCCGACTGTCTTGTGTCCTGCTACTGTCTGGAGAGTGCCAGCCCTGACCTGGCTGCCTTCACCAGGGCCCTGGGCCACATTGGGAGGCTCCTGCGTCCCGGTGGCCACCTCCTGCTCATCGGAACTCTGGGAATGAGTTACTATATGGCGGGGCCTGGGGTAAAGATCCCTGCGGTCCCAGTGAGTGAGGCCCAGCTCTGTGCTAGTTTGAAGGAGAACGGCTACACCCTGATCAGGCTGGAGGTTTACACAATACCTCATGACAAAAAGCTGTGTGATGATGCCCCCAGGTTGTTTTTTGTTAAGGCAATGAAGGAGTAAATGTGAGAAAAGAGTAAAGATGAAAGTGAAAATGATAAGTTTTCAGATGAAAATATATATTAGGCCAAGGTGTAGCAATGAGAAAATGGGTTACGTGCTGCTAATAATAACACTCAAACAGTTGTTTTTGTGGGAAAGTAGAGGTCGCTCTTACTGTCAATCATTTAAATTGTTTTCAAACTGACTCTTAATGGAAAAAAATGCAAAGACAAAAAACATGTTAATGAAATATTTCACTTCACTTCCTTGGTCCAGGAGATGTTTTAGAAATGTAATTCCACATTGCTCCCTGCAGGTCAAACACAGTAACTACAGCATCAGTCATGTAATGCTTCCATTTTTTGATGATGAGTTGCAAGTTGTTTTGTAATTTCTGATAATATGAATAAAGATGCTAAACAATAAAATTTGATAATACAGCTAAAAAAATAAAAAGGTACTTATTTTCACGGCAGACAAATTAAAAACTCACAACTGGTGGACAATACTACTTCATTTTTAAATAGCAAAACAGAAGTTTCTCACACTTTATCTGACATCAATACATTTTCTGAAGGATCTGGCTTGAATACTAACTTGAAGGAATGTGAAAATCTCGCCTAAAAAGATCTTTCAGAGACACAAATTTTGCAGCATCCCGTAAAAAACACAATCAAATATTTACGAATTGTGGTTACCGAGGAGGATAAAATAGGCTCGTTGGATTTGAACTGCACCTCTCCTGTAAAGTGGATGAGAGCAGGCGGCAGCAGCCAGGGGGGGGGGGGAGTCAAAGACCTTTACATCTAACATCTTTAAAGTCATACATGCAATTTATGTTTTTTGTCAAACAGCTACATCTAGAGTGGAGTACTTGTATTTAACGTTACTGTTGTAAATACCACTCACGCAGAGCTTTCTCTGCACTCACGGCCTAATCTCCCCCCCCCCGGTCTTATTATCAACAATGGATGAATCAACAACTTCATAAATTAAATTAGATTTAACTTCATTCTCATTGTGCAGAGTCTAACAAAAAAAGCAGAAAAGTGCAATGTGATACAAAGTTATAGACAGGTGGTAACAAAAACTGACAAACAACAAACAAGTACAACAACATACAAGATACAAAGCAAGCAGGTTGACTTGACAGGTTGATGAAATGTTGGGAGTACAGTCTTCAAGTTATTAGGCATTATTAAAGTCTCCTGCGATTATGTGGTGAGCATGTGTTTTGGTTCTTGGGACGGCTACGTTGTGAGGTCTCTCATCCTTTTGGGGGACATGTCCCCACAACGTGAACTGTTTAATTAGTTGAACATGTCAAGATTCAGGATTCAGGATTGCTTTTATTCTTATTCAGCAAAACACAGACATTTATAGCATGCATGAATTACTAGCAAGGCTCCTATAAAAACACAGGGTAACAAAATATGTATGGATTTGTATGACTATGTTATATATTGCACTTAAGTAAATGAATAAATAATATTGCACATGTGTATATGTTTTTGCTTTTGTTCTGGTGAGGGCTACATTGTGGGGACCTGCATGCTTTTTCAGGACAGGTTCCCACAACGTAAAATGTTAAACATGCCATTCAGGGGATGGTTTAAGGTTCAGTTTATAATCCGGGTTGGGGTTAAGGGTCAGTATCCAGAGAATGACTGGAAGTCCTGCTCAGTGAAAGTTGTCTGAGAGTTTTAACTGGTGTTTCAACATACCACAGTCACAGCTGACAAATACGCACTCACACTGTCATTATTATTTATCTGCACTTTACTCATCAGTATATCTGTATATATTTATATATGTATACGTATATATTACTGTATATTACCCGTCTGTATATAATAGAGGTGTATAATGTACATACAATGTTAAGTAATATTTTAGTCTCCAGGCAGTTGCTAGATGTTGCTATGTTATTGGTAATATAAGCCCATGATCTCGCTTGAGCTATTTACCTGGCTGACAGTCACTTTTATGGCTAAAGGTAACAACGACCGCTAAAAAGACTAACAAAAATACAGATGAAATCAAAATAACTCTTTACAACCTGTAATTATTTTTTCACAGATCCTGAATTTGATCCTGAAACTCATGTTTGACATTCGGAGGAGTTTCGTTCAGGAACAATTATATCAAAACAATAAAGCTCAGTTTCTGACTTTAAGTTTAATATTTTAGTCCCAGCCTCAGAGCCTCTGTTGTTCTGACTTGAATATAAACGTTTATTATAACACAAATCTGATATCAGAGAAGCTCTCGGTACAGCTCGTATACATGGAAACCTAATGTAACATCACATTTCCTCAGCTTTATACAGTGGATGGTCAGGTAAAGAGAGTCAGATGATGACAGGAATCATGAAGTGTTTCTATTTCAATTTT
>JABXJD010000186.1:230000-250000 GCA_013375575.1 Percina caprodes
ATGAGTTTTAAGACAAAACATTACTTTGAATTGCCAAAGAGAGGTATTTCAGTCATAAACATCTCTGCAACTCTATTGTTATTAACCTTGTACTCGTTATGCAACACATAGCGAAACTCTCCTGCAGCTGACCTTCTGTTGATTCTTTAAAGCTCTCTCTGTCAGTTTGGTTGTCACAGTGTCACGCTTCATATATTAGAAGTTTAGAGAGTTTCTATGAACCAGATGAAGCATGGTGTTGACAGGCGAGCTGAGCTGGAGTTGGCTCAGGGACCAGTTGGTCCGGCAGAGGAGGATTACTCGCAACGCGCTGAGTGACAGCTCGGCTCTGTGCCACACGGCCGCCGATGTGTCACGACTTCCTGAGAGTTCAAGTTCAGGGTGGAGAGACAGGTTTGTCATTTAAGAGTCAGTCATTGCCAAGTCGCCTCTACAGTCAGTCTATGACAAAAATGTCAAAAAAGCAACAATTAGGTTGAAAAAGATGATTGAGAAAAAAGATAAACGACAAAAACATAGAAAAATGTCATAAAGAGTATACATTATAAATATTACATGTACTCCAATACTCTCCTTCAGTCCAAATGTTGAGGTACTTGTACCCGTCTTTTCTTTTTGTGCCTCTTTTTACTTCTACTCTGCTACATTTCAGAGAGAAATATTCAACTTTTTATTCCACTACCTTCCTCTGGCTTTAGTTACTAGTTACTAGTTACTTTAGTTACTAGTTAGTTTCCACATTAAGATTCCTGCTCACCAAACACATGTAGTTTATTATGTTTTATTATAAAGTAACCTAGCAACAATATAACAGCTACATGTCCAGCTGCAGGACTTTAACTTAACTTGTTTAACAGTGTGGTATGAGTACTTTTACTGCAGTAAAGTATCAGAATACTTCTTCCAGCGCTGTATTCTGCAAACGGAGCTTTTCACTCCTTTTATTGTTCTTCCAGAGAGAAGCAGCGATTGTGTCGGTGTTGATCGGGGTGTGATCGACGCTGCCGAGTGATGACAGATGAGGTGTGTGTGTGTATGTGTGTGTGTGTTGACTGAGCTGACGGTGTGTGTAGCTTGATAAAGGTCTGAATGGGGGAGCTGGTCATAAACCGGCTCCACTGGTCCGGTTTCCCTCGGTAACAGCACCAGATAATGGAGCAGAACAGATAACATGCAGTCGCTGTTCAGGGTGCAGCGTCAGGACGAGGCCGGAGACATGGACTCGTTCAGAGTGCAAAGGCCACCTGGACTCTATGTCTCTGTGTCTGATGGAACAACAATCTCTGAAACTGGTCCAGTATTAATCAAGAAACAAGCTGTGACCCTACAGGACAGATGTTCAGCATCAGGTAGAAACAAGCTGTAATGTTACCCTACAGGACAGATGTTCAGCATCAGGGAGAAACAAGCTGTAATGTTACCCTACAGGACAGATGTTCATCATCAGGGAGAAACAAGCTGTAATGTTACCCTACAGGACAGATGTTCAGCATCAGGGAGAAACAAGCTGTAATGTTACCCTACAGGACAGATGTTCATCATCAGGGAGAAACAAGCTGTAATGTTACCCTACAGGACAGATGTTCATCATCAGGTAGAAACAAGCTGTAATGTTACCCTACAGGACAGATGTTCAGCATCAGGTAGAAACAAGCTGTAATGTTACCCTACAGGACAGAAGAAAGAAAAACCTGGAGATGTCTCGTCTGATGGAGGACAACAAGCAACTGCAACAGGATTGGGCGAAAGAGAAGGACAACAACGCCGTTCTGCTCTTTAAATTAAACGAAGTGAAGGACAACCTCCACAACGTCGAGGACGACCTGAGAGCGGCGCAGTCGGAGCTCAAAGACACCAGAGACCGGCTGAACAAGACGCTCCGGGAGAACGCCGACCTGGGAGAGACCAACTCCCATCTCAAGGACAAAGTGAGGACATGTGAGCCAGACCTGATCCAGGAGAGAGAGAAGAACAGGAACCTGACCACCTACGTGATGCCCTTCAAGGCCTATCTGCAGGCGTGCATGGACTTCACCTCCGAGCCCAAGACATTCGTACGCAAAGTCCTTGATGTCAAAAGACACCACATGGACACCGAATCCAAAGTGCAGATGGATGTAAACACAGAGATATATACTACGACACACACACACACACACCCACACAGACACAGACACACGCACACACACACACACACACACACACACACACACACACAGACAAACAGACTATTTTGGCTCTGTGCGAGTTTAGCCCCGTCCACGACGATTGTGTTTGGTTTAAAGAAATGTCAGTAAACCAGAGCAGGTTGTCCTCCCATCCCGAATGCTAGGTGGAGTAGCCAGAACCTCCTTCAGCGTGGTTTGGAGACAAAGCGACACTACTATAAGCCGACTTGCGGTGAGTCGCTGAGTTAAAGTTTTGCAGCAACAGAAAAACGAGTAGTGGAGTAGTAACATAAGGAGGCAGAGAGCCAAATTAACTTCATGCATCATCTGCTATCGCCGCAGGGATAAAAACTTTGTTTAGCTCATTTTCTGTGAACGATGTGACGAGGTGGAGTTGGCAAGCTAACAAGTTGTTAGCCAGCTAACGTTAGCGGTCCTCTGACCCACTGCTGCTGGGTCTAACGTAAGCGGTCCGCTGACCCACTGCCGCTGGGTCTAACGTTAGCGGTCCGCTGACCCACTGCCGCTGGGTAAAATGTAAGCGGTCCGCTGACCCACTGCCGCTGGGTAAAACGTAAGCGGACCGCTAACGTTGACCCACTGCCGCTGGGTCTAACGTTAGCGGCCCTCTGACCCACTGCCGCTGGGTCTAACGTTAGCGGCCCTCTGACCCACTGCCGCTGGGTCTAACGTTAGCGGTCCTCTGACCCACTGCCGCTGGGTCTAACGTAAGCGGTCCGCTGACCCACTGCCGCTGGGTCTAACGTTAGCGGTCCTCTGACCCACTGCCGCTGGGTCTAACGTTAGCGGTCCTCTGACCCAATGCCGCTGGGTCTAACGTTAGCGGTCCTCTGACCCACTGCCGCTGGGTCTAACGTAAGCGGTCCTCTGACCCACTGCTGCTGGGTCTAACGTTACTCTAATGAGAAAGAGGAATACTTCTTCCTGTGGTAAAACATGAGTGATCTCTCCAAATAAGTGCTCCACGTAATGCTGTGTCTTTAGTGGCAGGACCGATCCAGTCCTGTACGTGTGGCCATTTACAGTCAGCGAATGTGGAACATACACTCACCTATAGGATTATTAGGAACACCATACTAATACTGTGTTTGACCCCCTTTTGCCTTCAGAACTGCCTTAACTCTACGTGGCATTGATCCAACAAGGTGCTGAAAGCATTCTTTAGAAATGTTGGCCCATATTGAGAGGATAGCATCTTCAGTTGATGGAGATTTGTGGGATGCACATCCAGGACACCAAGCTCCCGGTCCACCACATCCCAAAGATGCTCTATTGGGTGACTGGGGGGGCCATTTTAGTCCAGTGAACTCATTGTCATGTTCAAGAAACCAATTAGAAATGATGTGATCTTTGTGACATGGTGCATTATCCTGCTGGAAGTAGCCCTCAGAGGAGGGTACATGGGGGCCATAAAGGGGGGGACATGGTCAGAAACAATGCTCAGGTAGGCGGGGCATTTAAACCAGGCCCAATGGCACTAAGGGGCCTAAAGTGAGCCAAGAAAACATCCCCCCCACCATTACACCACCACCACCAGCCTGCACAGGGGTAACAAGGCATGATGGATCCATGTTCTCATTTTGTTCTGACTCTACCATCTGGAGGTCTCAACAGAAACCAGACTCATCAGACCAGCAACATTTTACAGTCTTCAACTGTCCAATTTTGGTGAGCTCTTGCAAATTGTAGCCTCTTTTTCCTATTTGTAGTGGAGATGAGTGGTACCCGGGGGGGTCTTCTGCTGTTGGAGCCCCCCCCTCAAGGTTGTGCGTGTTGTGGCTTCACGAATGCTTTGCTGCTACCTCGGTTGTAACGAGTGGTTATTTCAGTCAAAGTGTCTCTTCTATCAGCTTGAATCAGTCGGCCCATTCTCCTCTGACCTCTAGCATCAACGAGGCATTTCCCCCCCAGGACTGCTGCATACTGGATGTTCCCCCCCCCCCCAGGACTGCTGCATTCTGGATGTTTTTCCCTTTCCACACCATTCTCTGTAACCCTAGAAATGGTTGTGGGTGTAAATCCCAGTAACTGAGCAGATGGTGAAATCCTCAGACCGGCCCGTCTGGCACCAACAACCAGGCCACGCTCCAAATGTCTTAAATCACCTTTCTTTCCCATTCTGACATTCAGTTTGGAGTCCAGGAGATGGTCTGGACCAGGACCAGGACCAGGACCACACCCCTAAATGCCTTGAAGCAACTGCCATGTGATTGGCTGATTAGATAATTGGATTAATGAGAAATTGAACAGGTGTTCCTAATAATCCTTTAGGTGAGTGTAAATGATGCTACTCATTGTGAAATCAGTCCGTAGTGAAGTCCCTCCAGTATAACATCATGTGGGGGTTTGGGGTTTTTGCTTTGGATTCTTTTCCTCTTTTGGTCCTGTCTTGTGTTTGTATGTTTAATTTGTCTGCCATGAAAATCAGTACCTTTTTATTATTTTAGCTGTTTTATCAAATTTAATTGTTTAGCATCTTTATTCATATTATCAGAAATTACAAAACAACTTGCAACTCATCATCAAAACATGGAAGCGTTACATGACTGATGCTGTAGTTTGACCTGCAGGGAGCAATGTGGAATTACATTTCTAAAACATCTCCTGGACCAAGGAAGTGAAATATTTCATTAACATGTTTTTCGGTCTTTGCATTTTTTTCCATTAAGAGTCAGTTTGAAAACAATTTAAATGATTGACAGTCAGAGCGACCTCTACTTTCCCACAAAAACAACTGTTTGAGTGTTATTATTAGCAGCACTTAACCCATTTTCTCATTGCTACACCTTGTGTTTACCTCGGCCTAATATATATTTTCATCTGAAAACTTATCATTTTCACTTTCATCTTTACTCTTTTCTCACATTTACTCCTTCATTGCCTTAACAAAAAACATCCCGGGGGCATCTTCAGACCACAGCTTCATGTCTTGAGGCACTGTGTAAACCTCCAGCCTGATCAGGGTGTAGCCGTTCTCCTTCAAACTAGCACAGACCTGGGCCTCATTCACTGGGACCGTAGGGATCTTTACCCCAGGCCCCGCCATATAGAAAGTCATTCCCAGAGTTCCGATGAGCAGGAGGTGGCCACCGGGACGCAGGAGCCTCCCAATGTGGCCCAGGGCCCTGGTGAAGGCAGCCAGGTCAGGGCTGGCACTCTCCAGACAGTAGGAGGACACGAGACAGTCGGCCCCTGCTGAAGGAAGGATGTCCAGGGCCAGAGGCTGAGGGGAGTGCACGTCAATGTGGACAATGTCCATGATGACCTGACGTAGCCTGGCAGCCTTCTCTGTCCATGCCGAGGACCTGTTAGAGACAAGGAATCACCAAATTAGATAGAAACAGCTATGATATGGATTTAGGTGCCTGTTATATGGGCATAGCTCTAGGGATGACATTGAAGGTCTGTTGGCCACTCAGTCCACCAATTTGGTACTGATTGAAATATCTTAGCAAGCTTTGCCATGGAATTTTATAGCACTAGATCAGAAATCTAAATGTGTCCATAACTTACTGGTTTATGACCAAATACGTACAAAACTAATGCTATTGTCACCAGCCTCAGCTGTACTTTGCACTTTTATTAATGTCACAGTAGGCATAGTTCAAGGATGACTCATAGCTCAAAAAGAGGGCCAGAGTCAAACGTGAGCTCTTGTAACCCTTAAAAGAAGATGACAAACTCATTTTTCAAAATTACATCACCAATATGAACCATTTCCTGATGGCGATAGTTAAACAATAGGTCATTTGTAGTGAGTGATAACTGAGTTATAGGGATCTGATCGTACGGTCGTCCCTCCAGCTTGCAGACGTGCTGCAGGAATGGTGTCCAGTCCATGCTGCAGCTCCCCTCGTCCTGGAGCCAGTTCCTCAGCTCCTGTCTGTTGACCTCCAGGAAATCTGTGAGGAGCACCTTGTTGAAAACCTCACAGCCACTCATCACCTGGTACAAGGTGGGACCCGAACCTACGTCCACCAGCAGCTCACCACCCACATCGCCTGGAAAAGTCAGAGATAAGAGAAGTATGACTCTGAGAAAGAGCTAATTGTTCTTTACCAAAACGCCTTGATTAATATGCAGCTTCTATTCAGATATCTCAACAGAGTTATTGTCATTTACTTATCATATCTTCCAAATGTTAAGTAAATGGAAATAATTTTAAGGAAGAGAAAGAACATGCAAATGTTTTATATGAAAAGTTCAAAAGGTATCTTAGTTCTAATCACACTTTGTCCTTTATTATACTTCATCCCCCTAATTCAACAATTTCATTAAAGTTAAAATAATAAAGTCCTTTACACTGCTACAGACAGTGTGACATACTGTATTCTGGGATCACTTGTGAACCAGTTTGCTGAGATTATATCAAATTTCTGAATAAGGAACTTAAATCCAGATCACATTTTGGATGGCACCAAATTCAAAATGAAAACATTTATTTGACATTTGATACAGTTGAACCTTTAATTCAGCCTAACATGTTAGGTATGTTCATAAATCTTGAGTTCTAGAAATGAAAGATCTTTGGGTTTGAACAGTGTAGAGGACCCAACTTAAATCTATATCAATAAAGGTATATTCACCGACTTTTGCATGTTTTCAGAAAAAAGAGTAAGAATAACAAAGAAGAAACAAAGTGTTTGTCTCCAAAAATGCCCAATATCTGAAAGATATGCCTCTGACAAAAATCAGTGATTTATGATTATCACCATAATCATGCAATATGTGCAACTCAATTCAAAAGCTTTTTTAACATAAACTGATTTTGGAATGAAGTTTACATGACCCATCACCCCGTCTCCATACCTTCAGTGAAAGCTCTATGTAGGCATGCCAGTTTCCAAGGTTCAAGGGTGTCTTTTCTTTCTAAATCAACTATTGCTGGACTGTAGTTATTCAGCAGATACGCTACAGGATCAAATCCCTGGTAGCAGGCTGCCATGTCCGCCACTCCATTCTCTGCTCCTTTTTCTTCCATCCTCCTGTTGTCTTTGTCACCTGTTTAGTGGTTAGCCTTCAGGTGCACTGTCAACTGCCTTATATACCTATATATATCTGGGTGTGTCCGGGTCTTCCCCGAGGCCTCCTCCCAGCTGGACGTGCCACCACCTAGTCTTGGGTCTTCCCCGAGGCCTCCTCCCAGCTAGACGTGCCTGGAATACCAACCTAGGGAGGCGCCCAGGAGTGAGGAATGAAGAGTGGCAATAACAGTCACAAAAAATAGTAGTTTGTAGTAGTTCTTTGTAGTAGTTCATGGCATAGCAGGACACTGGACGGCATTACAAGGCCCAGCAGGATGTAGCAGGTCACAGCAGGACGTAGCAGGATGAACACGGCATCGCAGGACGTGTAGCGGGACCATGGCGACAGCTGCTACCATGATTTTGGAGCCTCCCTGATCCGAGGGAACATGCTGGGCGAAAAAGAACATAAGGACTCCGGGGAATGACTCCCCAGAGCTAGGTTAGTAACTAGGTTAGTAACTAGGTTAGTAACAAGCATTTCTGGGACATGGATGCACACAAATGGAAAGATAGAAAGATAGAGGAGAGAGGAGCTCAGTGTGACAAAGGAAGTCCCCCAGCTGTCTAAAACTATTACAGCATAACTAAGAGAGACGGGGTAAAGAGAGGAGCCTGGTCATGCTAGAACTCTCCCCACGTCCTGTGATGCCGTGTTCATCCTGCTACGTCCTACTGTGCCTTGTAATGCCGCACAATTCCCTGCTAAGCCATGAACTACTACAAAGAACTACTACAAACTGTTATCTTTTCTGTGGCTGTTATTGCCACTCTTCATTCTAACCCCAACCGGTCGTCAGACACCGCTTACCAAGAGCCTGGGTCTGGGTCTGGGTCTGGGTCTGTCCGAGGTTTCTTCCTAAAAGGAAGTTTTTCCTCGCCACTGTCGCACTGTTGCTTGCTCTGGAGGGAACTACTAGAACTGTTGGGTCCTTGTAAATTCTGGAGTGTAGTCTAGACCTGCTCTATCTGGTCTAGACCTGCTCTATCTGGTCTAGACCTACTCTATCTGTAAAGTGTCTTGAGATAACTCTTGTTATGAATTGATACTATAAATAAAATTGAATTGAATTGAAATTGAATTGAACTGTATTTTAACATAGGGGGGTGTATACTTATGCCCCTGTATTTTAACATAGGGGGGTGTATACTTATGCCCCCTGTATTTTAACATAGGGGGGTGTATACTTATGCCCTTGTATTTTAACATAGGGGGGTGTATACTTATGCCCCTGTATTTTAACATAGGGGGGTGTATACTTATGCCCCTGTATTTTAACATAGGGGGTGTATACTTATGCCCCTGTATTTTAACATAGGGGGTGTATACTTATGCCCCTGTATTTTAACATAGGGGTGTATACTTATGCCCCTGTATTTTAACATAGGGGGTATACTTATGCCCCTGTATTTTAACATAGGGGTGTATACTTATGCCCTGTATTTTAACATAGGGGTGTATACTTATGCCCCTGTATTTTAACATAGGGGGGTGTATACTTATGCCCCTGTATTTTAACATAGGGGGGTGTATACTTATGCCCCTGTATTTTAACATAGGGGGGTGTATACTTATGCCCCTGTATTTTAACATAGGGGGGTGTATACTTATGCCCCTGTATTTTAACATAGGGGGGTGTATACTTATGCCCTGTATTTTAACATAGGGGGGTGTATACTTATGCCCCTGTATTTTAACATAGGGGGGTGTCTACTTTCAGAGGCTGTTAAAGCGCATTGATTGATTCATTTTAGCGAGCTAATAATGGTGTGAGTTAATGTCATCCTACACCATCGTAACTAATTTTCTTCTTTGTTTAGCTGGCATAATCTTTCACCGAACAAGCCAAGCTCCAAATTCACAAAATATGATCCACTTTGTTCTTTGAACAGAGCATAAAGTGAAGTTAAGCGTGACTTGAACCCAGATGACGAGGCGTTGTGGGAAATCTACCACGTTGTGATGTGTTGGATGAGGAGATTCCGCAGAAGGCAATAGTGGAGCAAGTAGAGCAAGATCCTCAAGATCAGGCTGGGCTTATTGTCAAGGCGGAGGAGATCCACTTCAGGGAAATCCTTAAACTACGTCTGGAATACAGAAGTAAGAGAAAAATAAATCTGTGTATTATGTGTATTGGGATTAGGTATGTGAGAGGCTTTTAGTGCCGACTGTGGCTCAGATGGGGAGTGGTCAAATCAGAAGGTCTGTAGCCTGGCCCTGCAGTCTCATGTCAAAGTATCCTTGGGCAAGACAACATTAATCTGATGAGCAGGTGGCACCTTGTATTGCAGCCTCGGCCACCATGGTTCCGGTGTTCTGGCAAAGCGCTTTGAGTAGGTGTTGAGACTAGAAAAGCACTATGTTAATGCAGACCAATTACATTTGTTCGTTCATAGACATCCAGATTATTGACCACTTATGGGAATTCACATCCTTGACAAAACTGGATCTGAACCACAACCTCGTAGAGAAGATTGAAGACTTGGACCGTCTGATTGCTCTGACATGGCTCAGTAAGATGACCTTTGGTAGTTTTATATTCTGCTAATGCTTACTTGTAATAATTGTACATGTATTGGCAAAGATGTAGACAACATCTTTAAAAATATGAGCCCAGTAACTACCAGTAGTAATGACAGTTATTCTGAATGTGTCTTTTAGATCTGTCGTTCAACAGCATTGAGAAAAGTGAAGGTCTGGAGTCTCTGCAGAAGCTTGAAGTTCTGGATTTGTCCAACATCAGGATCTCTGTTGATGGAAACATGGACACACTCGAGAAAATCACTCATTTCTTCATCGCCAACAACATCATTAGAAAGTTGGACAAAGTAACATTTTCTTGCATAAATTTGTCACATATGACGTGTAACATGCTGCATGTGTGTTATGTAACACTTGTGTGTTTTGCAGTTTCAGAATATAACATTACAGAATGTCAACATAACCTATTGCAAATGTAATGCATTTCAAAGGGGCTCTACCTCAGGGAGGTCCGTGTACGCGGCGGCCAACGGATTTTCGTTTTGAAATGAAAAAAACCTAAAACGAAAAACAGACGTTTTCCCAATTCCCATTAGTAACTAGGGAAACAAAAAATGGAAAACAACTCGTTTTTGTTTTGATATTATAAAACGGAAAACGAAAAACAATCTCGTTATCTGATGGTCTTTGATGCGTTTATAGATGGAAATCTAACAGCTGCTGTTGTTGGCAAATAAAATCAATTTAACAGAGCACGCTCGCTCTGTTAACTGTTTTAAAAATGAAGTGCCCAAAGTTTTTTGTTTTTGAACATCATGACCAGAGCTGCCAACTTTTCCAAAAACCTTGGAGTGAGATTCGGGGGGGCCAACCCATATTTTGCCGCGTACAAAGCAATTTATTTGGCTCTTTCAGCATAATTATCCTTCAGGGTTTAAATTGGGATTTGTTATGTGTGGGGGGATGGGGGGCTCTCCCTAGGAAACACTAAATGAATTATTTACAGTTACATTTAGAGACGTTGCAGTGTTGTGTATATAGTATAGTAGAGCTCAGAAGTGTTTCATCAGATTTCTGCTCATGTTTACAACTTTGTGCACATTCAAAATATATCTCCTCCCATCTCTGCTGTCCGAGATTTGGAGAGTTGTGCATGTTATTGCTCTGTTAATATGGTGGATCTCATTCAGACCGTCGCACAGACACAGAGGCCCATTTGGGTCTCTGACAAAGTTTAGAGGCGGCTTCATCGGAGGACTACGCTCAGATGCAGCGCGTCACTGCCCACAGCACAGCGGGTCCACGACAATGAACTGAAGCTGCTACGCTACCAGCTGCGCTGCTCACCTCTGTCTCTACAGAGAGAGTGGACACGAAGCGACGGACGGGTCTGTGATGCTCAGAGCTCATACCTGAAGCCGGGGAAATGCACCTGGGATGGCTCGTGGACATTTTTTTCTCAGTTTGCAACAGTTTGGAGTGTGGATTGGTGGCTGAAGAGAGGCCACTTCACCTCCTGGGCACAGCCAGGTGCTCTTGTGCAAGGCACCAGAACCCCCAACCGCTCAGGGCGCTGGTCCAGCTGGCAGCCCCCCCCACTCTGACATCTCCCCATTAGAGCATGTATAGGTCCTGAGCATGTGTGTGTAGTTCAGGCCTGTGTGTGATTACTAACAAAGTGTACAGAGTGTAAATTGTAATTTCTCAACTGGGGATCAATATAGTTTAAATTAATAATATAATATTTTATATATGTAAAATAAATTAATATATATGTGTGTGTGTGTGTGGAGAATGAGAGAAAGAGACAAAGCAGCAAAACACGCTGTCAGTCTGCTCTTTAAGTTTTAGTTCCACCAACTATCAACAGTTCACATGTTAAAGTAACATGCAGTTGAGGCAGAATAACCAAACAGGTGCCGGCCTCCGGACAGGTCCTGTCCTGGCCACCAGGTGTCGCTGCTCGCTGGAAAGATGTCTAACATCCTGTTAGAAGCTCAAATCATGTCCCAAGTCCTACTGCAGCCAGAGTGTACCCATCGTCATCGGCGAGCACGACGGCCCTTTGCCGCCATCTGCTGACAGAACGCTGCACAGCATGCGCCACAATGCCAGTCCCGGACCCAGAACCACCGGGGGGGGGGAGGGGGTGCTTTGCGGCCCGGGGGACGGTAGGGTGAGCCCTTGGGCTCATTGTGCGTTTGAATGTAGATTTAAAAACACCCTCTTTTGAAGGCAGGTGTCGCCAAAAGGATCAATATAAAAAGCCGTCACACAAAAAACAGCAAAATGATGCTGAGGCATTCAAAATGTGACTATAAAAGTCATAAAATGCAGATAGTTTCTAAATAGACAAATGTTTTTACCGCCATCCACAATCTGTTTCTTAAGTAGACTGATGTCATGAGATGGCGTATGTGTGACACACCAATAAGTTTACTAAAAATAAGAATAAAAAAAAGGTTTGGGAAATTGATCTTAATGCCTTAATTAAAAAAATAGGTAAAATCCACCTTTAAGGACACCAATTGTCTTTGTGAATGAATAATGTTTCATAAATAAATAAATGTTCTTCCTTAAAATACAGGGGGCATAAGTATATTTATCAGGATACTATGCATCCTGATAAAGTCCCCCCCCCCATCATCACATACCCTTCACCATACATAGAGATCAACATGGTGTTCCTCCAGTTATCCTATCAGCTGCTTTGATTTGCATTGAGAGATGATCTTATGGAAAGTTCCCCATGCCGATCTCTAGGTACTGTACATTACCTTGCGACAGCATGGGAATTTGCGGCCTAGCAAGTAGAATGAAACGGCAAAAATCTGCGTAGGGAGGGGGGTCGGGGTGTGGACATAAACACAGGACTTTCACCCAGGAGACCTGGGGTCACGTTTCCTAAACTCAAACGTCGCTTTCTTCTCGCAATGACACGCCACATGGCGCATATGTGTACGTCCGCCATTTACATACCCGCAGATCTGTATGCAGCGTAGACCTGTATGCAGCGTAGACGTACCCGCAGATCTGTATGCAGCGTAGACCTGTATACGGCGTAGACGTACACGCAGATCTGTATGCAGCGTAGACCTGTATACGGCGTAGACGTACCCGCAGATCTGTATGCAGCGTAGACCTGTATACGGCGTAGACGTACACGCAGATCTGTATGCAGCGTAGACCTGTATACGGCGTAGACGTACACGCAGATCTGTATGCAGCGTAGACCTGTATACGGCGTAGACCTGTATACGGCGTAGACTTACCCGTAGATCTGTATGCAGCGTAGACCTGTTTACGGCGTAGACTTACCCGTAGATCTGTATGCAGCGTAGTCCTGTATACGGCGTAGACCTGTTTACGGCGTAGACATACCCGCAGATCTGTATGCAGCGTAGTCCTGTATACGGCGTAGACCTGTTTACGGCGTAGACGTACCCGCAGATCTGTATGCAGCGTAGTCCTGTATACGCGGAGAGCTCCAAATGTGTATAGATATAAATAGACTCGGTATATTTATATTTATCACTACAGGCTCTGCACCCATATAAGCATTTATTTATTTTCATCTGGACTTTTTCTTCTTCGGTGGTGTTTCTGTGCTGTAGTTTTTTCTAAGCTGTGAAGAGTGGGAACATAATTTCGTATCAGTGTTGAATGACAAACAAAGAAATCTTGAATCTTGACAACACGCCACTTGGCTTCAGAAAGTGGGCGCGTATGTTTACGCGAAGTCATGATGTCATGTTGAGCTGTGAGCAGCTCCTACAGTTTCCTTTTTGCAATGCATCATGGGACACAAATGTACATCAACAGCACTCTGTGTGTGTTAGTTTCCATACTAGCTGGTTTATTGTAGCCCCGTTTCCTCTGAACACGACGAATCAGTCTGCAGTCGGGACACAGCCACGAAAACAACCCCCCCATGAGGCGTTCAGGTGACAAATACAGCGTCACTGCCCGATGGGAGGAGAGAGCAGATGTTAGTCGCGCATGCTCAGATGTAAACAGTTTACAGCATAACTGTCATACTGAAATTTGAAATAATTCGTCATTACAAACAATAACAGAAGATGGGAATCATTTCAGAAACGTTGTAGCTATCTATGATTGATTGATGCTAACGTTAGCTCAACACACCATTCACCTGACAGCCTTTGTTGTGTTTGATGCTAACTTGTAGCTAAGCTAGCAGTGAACCAACTTCGTTAAGTAGGTCCATTTTTACTGTGTTGACGTTACAGAAGTCTCTCGTTAGCATCTCGGAGGCTACTTCAGACGTTACAGAAGTCTCTCGTTAGCATCTCGGAGGCTACTTCAGACGTTACAGAAGTCTCTCGTTAGCATCTCGGAGGCTACTTCAGACGTTACAGAAGTCTCTCGTTAGCATCTCGGAGGCTACTTCAGACGTTACAGAAGTCTCTCGTTAGCATCTCGGAGGCTACTTCAGACGTTACAGAAGTCTCTCGTTAGCATCTCGGAGGCTACTTCAGACGTTACAGAAGTCTCTCGTTAGCATCTTACATGAAACATGCGCGACTCAACTCTGCGCTCTCCTCCCATTGGGCAGTGACAACAGTCTCACTGAAGAGATGCTAAGTATAAAAAAGTCTGTTCAGGTTCAACATACCAAAGATTTGAAACAAAAACACAATCAAATCTTCACAAGAATGGAAATCAGTGCAATATGACAACGCTCCCAAACAGGCTCCGTGTCCGTCCCCGGCGTCCTCCGTGTCCGTCCCCGGCGTCCTCCGGCGTCCTGACGTCCTCTCACTTCTTCTTGTTCTCTTTGCAGGCGACCACGTATCGCTGAGCCACGTTGAGCGGGGGGGAGTAACCGTCGCGTCGACGTGTCCTCAAAGAGCACCGAGTAGTCGTCCTGAGGCTGCAGACACACACATGCTGAGGTTAGTTCTGGGAGGACAAGTCGGGACAAATGAAGTATTTTTACATTCAGAGCGAAGGATTCGGGAGCATCTTATATGCTGATCGTAGACGCTAACTACTAGTCCCAAAGTGACGCATGTACAACTCAAATCTGCACTCTCCTCCCGTTGGGCAGTGACAGGGGGTATCACGGGTATATCTAATGGCCGCATGCTAGGATGTGGGGGTGGGGGAGGGTATTTCCTCTCACACAGGCGCTGAAGGTACATGGTAGTTGGCTGTCAGCTGTAGTCTTTGGTGAGTGTTTAAGTGCATTTTTTGACCAAGACAAAGGCGGCACACACACACATGGAGGGGTTAGACGGAGCCCCGGGGGGACGGAGCCCCGGGGGGGACAGAACCCTGGGGGGACGGAGCCCTGGGGGGACGGAGCCCTGGGGGACGGAGCCCTAGGGGGGCGGAGCCCCGGGGGGACGGAGCCCCGGGAGGGGACAGAACCCAGAGGGGACGGAGCCCTGGGGGGGGACAGAACCCAGAGGGGATGGAGCCCTGGGGAGGACGGAGCCCTGTGGGGGACGGAGCTCAGAGGGGACGGAGCCCTGGGGGGGACGGAGCTCAGAGGGGACGGAGCCCTGGGGGGGACGGAGCTCAGAGGGACGGAGCCCTAGGGGGGCGGAGCCCTGGGGGACGGAGCCCTGGGGGGACGGAGCCCTGGGGAGGACGGAGCCCTAGGGGAGATGCTATTGTCAAATCTTGCTCACTTTCCACATCACAAACCTCTGCCTTTAACATAAATACGAGGCTCCCCCAAACGTCTGGGACATGTGCTGTGATAACTTTAACCTTTGCTAACACTAGAGCAGAGAGCAGGGTGCTGAGGGTCTGACCCGGTGTGGTGGTGTGTGGATCAGCGCCCGGTAGAAGCAGGTGGTCTGGGGGTAGAGGGCCAGCACCAGCTGGTCCTTACTGAACAGGGCCTCTGGGTCCGTCTCTGGGTTGGCCTTCCACTGAGGCAGAGGGATGATCCGCCGTCTACTCAGAGTGTGTCTCCTGGTCTCACACACACACACACACACACACACACACACACACACACACACACACACACACACACACACACACACACACACACACACACACACACACACACACACAATTACCACAAAAAATGGATTCCTTACTCTTTACAAATACAACTGATCACTTTCATTCCTCTGATCTTAACTATTAGTCAAAATAATTCATAATTCCTGCTTTTTGAACTCAAATATTAGGTATATTTCTATATAAATGAGGGTTATTGACCATGAATAGTAGTAAAACTAGTAAAGGAGGTGGTAGAGAAAACTAAAAAAAAGTCTGAATGTCCAAAATGTCAAATTTTTGTCCATTTTTGACCCGGGAGGACAACACAAGGGTTAAAATGTTTCGTTCACTCCGGCTCATAAAACACTTTCTTAGACTTTTCTTTTGAATGAGTACTTATTTATTTGCATCATATACAAATAAATTAAGATCTGGGCAATCAGGAGGAGGCTTATCTCAAAATAGAGATGTCCTGTATCTGAAATAAAAGGATGGGGAACAAGAGAGCAGCGTGGGGTGTGTGTGTGTGTGTGTGTGTGTGTGTGTGTGTGTGTGTGTGAAACATTTCTGAGAGCTCTGACGAGCCCAGTGTCTAAAAACCTTTTGACTAAAACCTGAAAACAAGACACGGTGAAGACTGGAGAAGCAGCCGTGGAACAACGAAAAGTAGAAATACATACAGAGAAAATATAAAAATATAACCGTGGTACAGGTAGTACTCACTCTTTGCCCTCTTCATCAATGTCGTCCACTTCGTACCTGCAGGGAGGCGGAGAAACGTCTGTGTGAGGGACAACGTGGTGCTGCAGGACATCGTCTATGACATCATCGGCATGGGGAACTTTCCATAAGATCAAACCAGCTATTAGGCTATCTTGGGGAGGGGGGGCTTGGGGGGGGGGGACCAAATGCCAAGGGAACTATATCATATGCATGCATAGTATCCTGTTCCCCCACCCTCCCGACATCTCTGTCATGTATAGGACCTGAGCATGTGTGTGTAGGTCAGGTCTGTGTGTAATGTGTGTAATAACAACAGAGTGATAACATTGTCATTTCCCCTTGTAGGATTAATAAAGTACACATTATTATTATTATTATTATTATTATTATTATAAGTATACAGTATGTGAGCATGTGTGTGTAATGTGTATTATAATAATAATAACAGAGTGAAAACATTGTAATTTCCCCTTGTAGGATTAATAAAGTATACATTATTATTATTATTGTTGACAGCCATGGTAACTGAGCGTTGCTGTAGTGGATGATCTGAGGCCCTGTACAGCTGAGGTGTGTGTGTTCGTACTTGTTGGTGGAGTGGTTGTAGCTGACCACCTCGGCCAGGATCCACTGCTCGTCTCCGTCCACAGCCTTCACCCTCGCCGCCACCTTGTCGCCCTGCTTGGCCACGTAGTCGCTGCTGGCGGGGGTCGCCCCGCACAGAGGGGGCGGGCTGACAGAACGGAGAGGAGACGCGCTTTAGCTGGAACTAACTATCATATATCACTGTCATATCACCGTCATATCACCGTCATCTCACCGTCATATCACCGTCATATCACCGTCATATCACAGTCATATCACCGTCATATCACCGTCATATCACAATCATATCACAATCATATCACAGTCATATCACCGTCATATCACAATCATATCACCGTCATCTCACCGTCATATCACCGTCATATCACCGTCATATCACCGTCATATCACAATCATATCACAGTCATATCACCGTCATATCACAATCATATCACCGTCATATCACAGTCATATCACAGTCATATCACCGTCATATCACCGTCATATCACAATCATATCACCGTCATATCACCGCCATATCACCGTCATATCACAATCATATCACCGTCATATCACCGCCATATCACCGTCATATCACAATCATATCACCGTCATATCACCGCCATATCACCGTCATATCACAATCATATCACCGTCATATCACCGTCATATCACAATCATATCACCGTCATATCACCTGTCCGCTGTACAACTTTCTCATTGGCTGTATCAGCCCTCATACATAACCTGGACTGTGGTAACATCTCCATGTTACATCTTTGAACTTATTCCCCTGTTACATAATATTCTTATTCACTCAGTCAGTTTATAGGTTGTTATGTTAATATTTTATAGTCATAGTTAATATTTAATTATGATCTACTGCAGTGTTCACTTTTTCACCATCATCATTACACCCAGTCTACCGTAGTATCTCACCTAATCACGGTCATTGCATTTCTAGGAGTGATTTTCATTTTTATACTTATGTATGTGTGTAAATGTGTGTGACATATGTGTGTATATGTGTGTGGATGTGTTATGGTTGTCTTGCTCTTGGATGCCTAAAATTTCACTTTGAATAAAGCATCCATCCATCCATCCATCCATCCATCCACCCACCCACCCACCCACCCATCCATCCATCCATCCATCCGACTTCAATGAATTCTGTGTGATGTGTTTCTAGTCCTGCTGGATGTATTGATCTGGTAACCGTGTGTTACGAGCGGCGCCTACCTCTCCCCCGGCTTGCCGATCCACAGCGGGAGCGTCATGGCCGACTGCTGGAGGAGCGTCATCAGGACGCCTCGCCTCATCGTCTTCCTGGGGGGGTCGCTGTCGCTGTAGACTCCCGCCATCTTAGCAGCTGCACAGATATGAGACGGAGTAAAAAAAAAACACGTTGCAGATTTTAACCCTCGTGTTGTCTCACCGTGCAACGTTTGGTTTTTCTGGGTCAAAATGTAAAATTAAAACTTTTTTTTCATTTTTTTTTATTGACACTTTTGTTGCTTTGACGTTTTTGTCATTTTTTCCATGTTTTTATCACTTTTTCCCACGTTATATAAGTCACTCTGTGTTTTCACACATTTTAAAAGATTTTTTCAACATTGTTTTATATATAAAAAATATTAAAATGCTATGCTATTGAATAAAACACTTAAATTCATTTAAAGTAGTGAACTGATGATTTGTTTTTTGTAGAGAGCGTTGCAGGGAACCTCCACGTTATTTATTTAGACAATTTGGTTGAAAGAAACCCAAATTTATAATCAGAAATCTTTTGAAAACGGGTCCAATTTGACCCGAGGACAACAGGAGGGTTAAAGAGCAAATGTTGAATGTATCACTTCGACACACACACACACACACACACACACACACGTACCTATTCTCCTCTCCTCCAACAAAGACTTGATCTCTGCAATTTTATCCAGCGCATGACGCAGGATGCTGTGAGAGATTAAAGGAAACACGTCAACAGAGAGCGCTGTACTAACCCTAGAAGGCCGATATACTCAATGCTATACTTGATGCTTCTTGTTTTCAGGTGCACGTTACGCCTTCATGGTGGCGCTATAGTTTATTTTGATCAATCAGAGCCCTCTTGTCCATTTATTGCACCAACAAGATTGCTTGAGAACCACTAAAATAAACTACATTTCCCTCCTGTCACTCTGTAAAACCTGTATGCGGCTACTCGCCTGCACTCCGCCTCGGCGTCGGCTTTGGCCGTGGTGTACAGTCCCCTCAGCTTGGTCCGGTAGTACGGAGAAGCTGAAGGAAGTATTAACCAGTTAGAAATGCAAAAAATTGGTTAAAATCTAACTGTGGCTTTGGTGTGACGACACAGAATTTGGAAATAGAAAGAGTTGACATTGTGGTGACTGACTTTTGTTTTCCGTCTGCATCCTCTCATGTGTTTTCTGAATGTTGAGAAGATTGTGTTCGCTGCGTGACCTCTCCTCCTGGAAACACAGAAATACACCGTGATTATTTGGATGTGAACTTAGAGCAACTGATTGAGCTTTGGACTGTATATCCAAAAAAAACCAATAATACTTGCATGTAATCCCTTAATCAGTTGATTTACCTGGGTCTGTTTGATGAGCTGGTGGAGCTCTGTAAGCAGCTCAGCAATCTTGGTATCAGCTGACATGTCAGTCACCTTCAGGGTTTAGGCATTCAGATAGTTCTTGTTATTACAGAATTAATATACATATCTCCATTAGAAAATCTGTCATTTTAAAAGGCATGAATTACAGTTTCTAATATAAAAAATTACGTGACGCAGTAAGTAGCAGGCTTATAACTTTTAAGTTTTTTAAAAACTGTATATTGGATGAAAGCCGAATAATAAAGTGGATCCTACCGGTGTTGATCAATGTACCACAATGTTTTTATATCTCCTGTATCACACAGCGTCTTTGAATCGACCAACTTCTGAATGGAGATCTGTGAGCAGCTCGGCAGTCTATACCAAGGTTCTGGCATTTAAAAGAAGAACTTAGT
>JABXJD010000186.1:255000-275000 GCA_013375575.1 Percina caprodes
TTTTTTGGCTCTCTCTATCTTCTGCATACTTTCTGCTATTTAAACCGTTTCACTTTTACAATCTTCAGCTCTTTCAGCAGATGATGGGACTTCTACTATTTTTCTACTATTTATACTTTTAAAAATATTAAGCTTTTAACCATTTTATTTTAACATTAAAGTCAATGAGAGCGAGCTTCAAATCCTTCATACTTTATTTATTTAATAATTATTATTATTATTATTTAATCCCCAGAGGGGAAATTACAATTTACACTCTGTTTGTTAGTAATCACACACAGGCCTGAACTACACACACATGCTCAAGACCTATACATGCACTAATGGGGAGATGTCAGAGTGGGGGGGGGGGCTGCCAGCTGAACCAGCGCCCTGAGCGGGTGGGGGGTACTGTGCCTTGCTCAAGAGCACCTGGCAGAGCCCAGGAGGTGAACTGGCACCTCTCCAGCCACCAGTCCACACTCTGTACTTTCTGGTCCATATGGGGACTTGAACCTGCGACCCTCCGGTTCCCAACCCAACTCCCTACGGACTGAGCTACTGCCCCGCCTTCTTTTTTTTAAAAGATTTATTTAATGTTAATAATATAATAAATAATAATAATTTAATAATTTCACCTTCAGTCGTGGTTCCAACTTTAAAACGTTCACAGACTATCCGGCTTTATCTTTTCAGATTGATATATTTTACAGTTTTTGTGAAAAAGCAGTTTAAGTCTAGTGAACATTTGAGGATTTTTCTGCGTTTATAATGAGTGTGTATTGCGTGAAGTAGCGTGAGGAGTGGAGAGAGTCAAAAAATGACTCTTACTTTGTTCTCTACAACTTGCTCCCACGCCTATTCTACCTTGTCATGGACAATTTATCGTCACATTTTTAAGTTTATCCACATGAATTTCATATCAATACGTTCACAAAGGCCTTCTGGTGCCCACGAGGAGGTTATTTGCCTGAAATAACTTTTCATTTGGCCCGTCTGACCATTTGCATGCATTTTCTAGTATTATTAATAATGAGCAGCAGTACAGTTCAAAGAGCTTTACATAAAACATCAAACACATTATTATTAACAATTATATAAAAATTGTACAAAATTAAGAAGAGTAAATAAAAGTTAAAAAACAATTAATACAAAATAAAAACAATCAAAAACATTAAAAGAATAAAATTCATCGTACAGTGCAAATAATTAAACAAAGGTGTGTGTTTGTGTGTATGTGTATCTGTGTGTGTCTGCAAGTGTGTCTGTGTCTTTGTGTGTTTCTGTGTGTGTGTGTGTGTATTTGTGTATCTGTGTGTGTTGTCAACTACTTTAATTTTGTCAACAAAGTGAAAACACCCTTAACGTTTTTTACCTTTCTTTGTTTTGCTCTGCGTTGTGCGTTAGTAGGTTGGGGGGGGGTAGTTGGGGGGTTTGGGGGTTTGGGTGCTGGGGGGTTGGGGCGTATATTTTCCTTCTTTTTTGTCCTTTGCCAATCACACGTATGAATAACATGTTGATGACCCGGCCAGGTCGATACAGGAGGCGGATCTGACCGTTAGAAACCGCTTCCAGTAGGTAGTAGAGACCTGAATCTGAATGAAGACAACGTCTGGAGGGTTACAGGTCTTTATTTTGGATTTAAGTATGAAGTATTTAGAAAATCAGACACAATGAGTCAGTGGGCCGTCTGTGTATCACACATTATAAATACATAGTTCAGAGTTTCATACACGCTGTTCTTGCTTTACATGCACATTGAATACAATTGTACAGCTTGATTAGATATAGAAACAGATGCTTTGTGATTCTGTTTTACTATTTTCACATGACTCATTTTAAAACAATCCCTGACACACACACACACACACACACACACACACACACACACGCACACACAAAACAAAAGAGAAATAACTAAATATACAAACCGCACCACAATCATTTTCTTCCTTTACTTTCATACGTAGATATTGGTCTGATCAGATTAACCTCGTGTTGTCTTCCCGTCAAAGTCATCACTTTTGTTGCCGTTTTTAATCGATGTTTTTAACTTTTTCTTACTTTTGTCCCTTTTTCAATGTTTGTCACTTTATTTGACATTTTCAACACTACGTAAACTTATTAACTTTAGTTTTTTGGAATTTATGGTCAATAAACCTCATTTATAGGAAATTATACCTAATGTTTGAGTTAGAAAAGCAGAAATTAGGAATTATTGAGACTAAAATTAAAGGAATGGATGTTGATGATAATCACAGACTGGAATATGTCAACTTTTACTCTCAATACTATTTCAAAAACACTTCAATTTGGTTTCAAATGCTATAAAATTGAATAAGACGCCCCAAAATTAATGAAAGTAGAGATTTGTACTTGGCAAAGAGCGTTGTGTGGAATCAATCATGTTATTTTGGAGAATTAAAAAGAACATTGATATAGGACAACATGGGGACAACATGAGGACAACATGAGGACAACATGAGGACAACATGAGGGCAACATGAGGACAACATGAGGACATCATGAGGACAACATGGGGACAACATGAGGACAACATGAGGGCAACATGAGGACAACATGAGGACAACATGAAGACAACATGAAGACAACATGAGGACAACATGAGGACAACATGAAGACAACATGAGGACAACATGAGGACAACATGAGGACAACATGAGGACAACATGAAGACAACATGAGGGTTAAGTAACACATGTTTTGCAGCATTCACACTTTTTTTTTGTTTTTTTCACTATACACGCCAGTGCAAGGCACAGTAGTCCGCCCCCTATGGCTCCGAATATTGCGGCTATCGCAGACGTTATCGGATCCTTATAAGCCCAATACCCAAGCAGACCTCCAA
This sequence comes from Percina caprodes, assembly GCA_013375575.1. Taxonomy (NCBI): domain Eukaryota; kingdom Metazoa; phylum Chordata; class Actinopteri; order Perciformes; family Percidae; genus Percina; species Percina caprodes. Next base: position 257,849 of record JABXJD010000186.1, read on the forward strand.
CCATCACAACACAAGAAACACCAGTTTTAATAGCTATCTTGGATTTTGTTTGTCCTGGATCTGCATTTTTTAACTGCTTCACATGTTCTTCAAGCATCTCAGCGGTGTAGTGGCGTCCTTTTGCTTCCTTAACTTGATCATTGATCTTTTCCAGTAGCTCAGGTACCTGTTCAGGACTCCCGTCAAAAAAATAGTCTCCATATTTGCACTTTGTTAGATGGTCTTTGAGATTGTCTTCGTCACCAATAAAGTCCTCTTTGCATTTAAACTTCTTGGATTTATTGTTGAACAACACCATTGTGTAATCTAATGCGTTTTTGCCAAAAATGCGTTTCACCTTGTCTTCCAAATCCACTGTGTATCTTTGACTCATATTCAGCACAAACAGGAACACATGAGGACCAGGTTCGCAAAGGCCGATAGATGTCTGGATCTCTTTCATAATCTCTGCTTCTGGTTTGTTAGTGTTTAACAGACCAGGAGTATCAACAACAACCACGGTTTGGTTTTCTTTAACCTCCTGTTCCTCCTGGCACGTCTTTGTGATAGCACTCATTTCACTTCTTGAGGGGAATAGGTCGTCATTGCCCAGGATTTTGTTTCCTAAAAAACTCTTCCCAGCTCTGACACTCCCAAGCAGGACGATCCTCAGCTCTGGTGGAAATGTTAAAGACGTTAGATTAGATACATTAGATAATAATTTATTCATTCCAACATTACAGCAGCAGTCAGTTAGTTAGTATGGTAAGAAATGCCTCCGTCATGATGTCATGTATCTATGAGATTGTGAGTCAGATTCAGATCGATTCCACTATCGTGTCTCTATGGTAAGCCAGTTTTGCCAATGGTGAAGTCTTAGCCCACCCTACTGTGCCTCTGATAGCTAGTACTGGTTGCCTTCTTTGGTTCGGTTGGTTAGTTTTAGAAGAGGAGTGTTAAAGTGTGTAAGTATCATCAGGAAAATGTAGTTAAAGTATTAAAAGTAAAGAACTAGTAACTAAAGTAAAGTACAAGTACCTCACCCCAGTGCTGGAGTAAATGTACTTACAGTGAGGAAACTAAGTATTTGAACACGCTGCTATTTTGCAAGTTCTCCCACTTAGAAATCATGGAGGGTCTGATGTCCTCGTAGGTGCGTGTCCACTGTGAGAGACATAATCTAAAAAAAAACATCCAGAAATCACAATGTATGATTTTTTAACTATTTATTTGTATGATACAGCTGCAAATAAGTATTTGAACAGCTGTCTATCAGCTAGAATTCTGACCCTCAAAGACCTGTTAGTCTGCCTTCAAAATGTCCACCTCCACTCCATTTATTATCCTAAATTAGATGCACCTGTTTGAGGTCGTTAGCTGCATAAAGACACCTGTCCACCCCATCCAATCAGTAAGAATCCAACTACTAACATGGCCAAGACCAAAGAGCTGTCCAAAGACACTAGAGACCTCCACAAGGCTGGACAGGGCTACGGGGACATGTCCAAGCAGCTCGGTGAAAAAAGGTCCACTGTTGGAGCAATCATTAGAAAATGGAAGAAGCTAAACATGACATGTCAGTCTCCCTCGGACTGGGGCTCCATGCAGGATCTCACCTCGGGGGGTCTCAATGATCCTAAGAAAGGTGAGAAATCAGCCCAGAACTACACGGGAGGAGCTGGTCCATGACCTGAAAAGAGCTGGGAACACCGTTTCCAAGGTTACTGTTGGTAATACACTAAGACGTCATGGTTTGAAATCATGCATGGCCCCATGGCAAGGTTCCCCTGCTTAAACCAGACCATGTCAGGGCCCGTCTTAAGTTGGCCAACGACCATCTGGATGATCCAGAGGAGTCATGGGAGGAAGTCATGTGGTCAGATGAGACCAGAATAGAACTTTTTGGTCATAATTCCACTAACCGTGTTTGGAGGAAGAAGAATGATGAGGACCATCCCAAGAACACCATCCCTACTGTGAAGCATGGGGGTAGCATCATGCTTTGGGGGTTTCTGCACATGGGACAGGGTACTGCACTGTATTAAGGAGAGGAGGACCGGGCCATGTATTGGGAGATTTTGGGAACAACCTCCTTCCCTCAGTTAGAGCATTGAAGATGGGTCGAGGCTGGGTCTTCCAACATGACAATGACCCGAAGCACACAGCCAGGAGAACCAAGGAGGGGCTCTGGAAGAAGCAGATCAAGGTTCTGGTTCTGGCCTAGCCAGTCTCCAGACCTAAACCCAATAGAGAATCTTTGGAGGGAGCTCAAACTGTGTTTCTCAGCGACAGCCCAGAAACCTGACTGGTCTAGAGAAGATCTGTGTGGAGGAGTGGACCAAAATCCCTTCTGCAGTGTGTGTGTGTGTGTGTGTGTGTGTGTGTGTGTGTGTGTGTGTGTGTGTGTGTGTGTGTGTGTGTGTGTGTGTGTGTGTGTGTGTGTGTGTGTGTGTGTGTGTGTGTGTGTGTGTGTGTGTGTGTGTGTGTGTGTGTGTATTATCCCTTCTGCAGTGTGTCCAAACCTGGTGAAAAACTACAGGAAACGTTTGACCAAACAAAGGCTACTGTACCAAATATTAACATTGATTTTCTCAGGTGTTCAAATACTTATTTGCAGCTGTATCATACAAATAAATAGTTAAAAAATCATCCATAGTGATTTCTGGATATTTCTTTTTAGATTATGTCTCTCACAGTGGACATGCACCTACGATGACATCAGACCCTCCATGATTTCTAAGTGGGAGAACTTGCAAAATAGCAGCGTGTTCAAATACTTATTTATAAATAAGTACATTTACTCCAGCACTGGGGTGAGGTACTTGTACTTTACTTCAGTTACTAGTTCTTTACTTTTAATACTTTAACTCACTGTAGTTACTTTCCACCGGTGGTAATCTCATATTAAAGTAACTCATGTTAAAAACATATAAATTTATAAAGTAATTTAAGATTTTTTAATTTCTTTGTGCACTGATAATATTTAAATAATGTGTATACATGCTTTATAGAGTATAAATATATATATTATAGAGTATAAGGTATTATAAACACAGTTACAACTTCATAAAAGCAATGCAAATAATGTGTATTGATGGTTTATAAGTTATTTCTTAATTATTAACAAACACTTCACTTAAAAATAAGTGTTAACAATAAACTGTAGCATCACTTTTAATGATCATCATTTAATTGGTTCTTAACATTAAAACAGAACTTATTAATTTAAGTTTTGTTAATGATGGTTAATATAAAGTCTTACCAAATATATAAAAACAACAACAACAAGAGCTAAAGAGAAGTATCTTCCAACTAATCAACTAACTCAAAACTTAGATATTGTCTCTAAAATGCTGCTTAAACCAGATGTGTGCAGATAATAAAACATCTCTGAACTTCACAAAAACTCACCATTTCAGTTGTATGTTTGATGAATATTAAAGATAATTCAGTCCAAATTAGTACAAAGTTGTCTCAAAACATAACTGATCCCCAAAGACAGGCTAAAAAGAGAATGAGTTCATCTGTAAGAAAGCAAATATTGTTATATATATATATATATATATATATATATATATATATATATATATATATATATATATATATATATATATATATATATATATGAACCCCCAGACACTGCAATGAGTAGAAGAAATATATTTACCCTTCTGATCCCATTCTGTCTCGGAACAGCAGCTCATCTCTGAGGTTTTGTCTCTGTGGATGTCTTGTTCTGAGTATTTAAATTTCTAACTCATGTTATATTATAGCCTGCTTCTGGTTCCCTCCCCTTAAACACACATCACCTGAGCTGGCCAATCACAAGTCAAATTGTGGCTGAAAGCAACCAATCAGGAGGCTCAGCTGAAGTTCCACAAGTCTCCTTACTCACCAATGTCAATAAGTTTCTTTTAGTTTGAAATTAAGAAATCCCCACAACAAAAACCACAAGGTAGTTTAAGAACTAAATGTACAGGATTTCAGGAGAAAAGGGGTCCGGGACCACACTGTTGGTGCAAATTTAATTTTATAGTATCAAGTCATAATAAGAGTTATCTCAAGACACTTTACAGGTAGAGCAGGTCTAGACCGCTCTGTGATTTACAGATAGAGCAGGTCTAGACCGCTCCATAATTTACAGATAGAGCAGGTCTAGACCGCTCCATAATCTACAGATAGAGCAGGTCTAAACCGCGCTATAATTTACAGATAGAGCAGGTCTAGACCGCTCTATAATTTACAGATAGAGCAGGTCTAGACCGCTCTATAGTTTACAGATAGAGCAGGTCTAGACCGCTCTATAATTTACAGATAGAGCAGGTCTAGACCGCTCTATAACTTTATCAAATGTGGTGACGGTGTCTGCCCTGCGAACCCAGACCGGGAGCTGGTCCCACAGGAGAGGAGCCTGATAGCTGAAGGCTCTGGCTCCAATTCTACTTTTAGAGACTCTAGGAACCACAAGTAACTCAGAATTTTGTGAGTGCAGTGTTATGGTGGGACAATAAGGCTCTAAGAGCTCTTCAAGGTAAGATGGTGTTAGATCATTTAGAGCTTTGTAGGTCAGGAGAAGGATTTTAAATTAAATGCAGAGAAGCTAATACAGGAGAAATATCTCTTTTCTTATTTCTTGTCGGAACATGCGCTGCAGCATTCTGGATCATCTGGAGAGTCTTAAGGGATTTGAGCATCCTGATAATAAAGAATTACAGTAGTCCAGCCTGGAAGTAACTGGACCGGTTCCAGTTTGCATACCAGGAGAAGGTGGGCGTGGAGGAGGCCATCATCTACCTACTGCACAGAGCGCAGTCTCATCTGGACAAGAGGAAAGGTGCTGTGAGAATCATGTTCTTTGATTTCTCCAACTCATTTAACACCATCCACCCTGTCAGACTAGGAGACAAGCTTGTGCAGATGGGGGTTGACGCTCACCTGGTATCCTGGAGAACAGTCTGACAGAGAGACCACAGTTTGTCTGAGACTGTGTTCTGCAGCACCAAAGTGCCTCAGGGGACTGTGCTTTCACCGTTCCTGTTCACCCTGTACACATCGGACTTCTCCGAGTCATGCCACATGCAGAAGTTTTCAGACGGCACTGCATTTGTGGGGTGTATCAGGGATGGACAGGAGTACGAGTACAGGAACCTGGTGGATGACTTTGTGCAATGGTGCAGGGTCAACCATCTGCAGCAAAGACCAAGGAGCTGGTGGTGGATTTCAGGAGATCCAAACCACACATGACACCAGTCTCCATTGAAGGGGTCAATGTGGAGGTGGTCAGCACCAAGTACTTGGGGGTACATGTGGACAATAAACTGGATTGGTCAGCCAACACGGATGCGCTGGTTCGCAAAGGGCAGAGTCGGCTCTACTTTCTGGGGAGGATGCGGTCATTCAGTGTCTGCAGTGAGCTCCTCTGGATGTCAAGCTGGTAAAGGAAGCTGGCTCTGTTGAGCTGGAGTCGTTCACAACTGCAAAAAAACAGACCATGAGTAGGATGCTGGCTATCGTGGACGACAACCCCCTCCCCCCCACCACCACTACCCAGCACGGCCATTAAACAGAGGAGCGTGTTCAGAGCCACTGTCATGCTTAGACAGGTTGAGGAGGTCTAATCATAGTTAATATATTAATAATTATTCATAATCAAAATTAATCATGATCTAATGCACTGTTCAATCCCTGCACTGGTCATCATTACACACAGTCTACAATAGTATCTCACTTTAACATGATTTTCAATTTTATTCTTAGGTATGTGTGATATATGTGTGATAAATGTGTAAGATATGTGTGAAGATATGTGTGTGTATATATGTGTGTATATATGTGTGTAATATGTGTGATATATGTGTGATATGTGTGTTTAAATTTCCTTTGGGATGAATAAAGTCTTTCTCTCTCTCTCTCTCTCTCTCTCTGCATGGACTAGTTTTTCAGCACTGTTTTGAGACTGGATGTTCGTCATTTTGGCAATGTCACAAAGATGAAAAAAGGCTGTTCTTGAGGTTTGTTCTAGATGGGCGTTAAAGGATATATCCTGATCAAAAATAACTCCTAGATTTCTGACAGTAGTGCTGGAAGCCAGGGCAATACCATCCAGAGTATAGCTATATCCCTAGATAATGAAGTCCGGAGGTGTTTAGGGCCCAGCACAATAACTTTAGTTTTGTCTGAGTTCATCAGAAAATTGTAGATCATCCATGATTTTATATCTTTAATGAATGCTTGAAGTTTAGCTAACTGACTGGTTTCATCTGGCTTGATTTATATGTATAATTGGGTGTCATCTGCATAATAGTAAACGTTGATTGTTTTCTAATAATATTGCCTAGAAGAAGCATATAAGGAGAATAGAATTGGCTCAAGCACTGAGCCTTGTGGAACGCCATGGCTAACTTTAGCGTGGAGGATTCATCGTTAACATTAACAAATGGAGATCGGTCAGAGAAACAGGACTTCAACCAGCTTAGTGCGGTTCCTTTAATGCCAACTACATGTTCCAGTCTCTGTAACAGGATGGTATGGTCAATGGTGTCGAACGCAGCACTAAGATCTAATAAGACGAGTACGGAGACAAGTCCTTTGTCTGCAGCAGTTAGAAAGTCATTAGTAATTTCCCCCAGTGCCGTCTCTGTGCTATGATGCTTTCTAAATCCTGACTGAAAGTCCTCAAATTAACTATTGCTACGTAGAAAATCACATAACTGATTAGTGACTACCTTCTCAAGGATCTTAGATATAGGTCTATAGTCTGCTAAGACCTCAGGGTCGAGGGAGGGTTTTTTCAGGAGAGGTTTTATCACAGCTACTTTAAATGACATAACCTGTTAATAGAGACATATTGATCATATCTAGTAATGGAGAGGTAACCACGGGTAACGCTTCTTTAAGCAGCCTTGTTGGGATGGGGTCTAAGAGACAGGTAGACGGCTTAGCTGAAGAGACCTTAGACATTAATTGGACAGAAGCAGTCTTAAGTATTCAATTCAATTCAATTTTATTTATAGTATCAATTCATAACAAGCGTTATTTCGAGACACTTTACAGATAGAGTAGGTCTAGACCAGATAGAGCAGGTCTAGACCACACTCCAGAATTTACAAGGACCCAACAGTTCTAGTAGTTCCCTCCAGAGCAAGCAACAGTGCGACAGTGGCGAGGAAAAACTCCCTTTTAGGAAGAAACCTCGGACAGACCCAGACCCAGACCCAGACCCAGACCCAGACCCAGGCTCTTGGTAGGCGGTGTCTGACGACCGGTTGGGGTTAGAATGAAGAGTGGCAATAACAGAAATATAAAAAATAGTAGTTTGTAGCAGTTCTTTATAGTAGTTCAAGGCATAGCAGGGCACTGTGGGCATTACAAGGCACAGCAGGATGCAGCAGGGTTGAACATGCCATTGCAGAATGCAGAATATGTCAGGTTTTGTTTTTCTTGTGGTCCTACATTTGAAAGTGATCCGTTGAGGGCAAGAAGTGATTTTATTTCTAATTGTTAGTCTCATCTGGCATTTCTGAGGGCCTTCCTATAGGTTTTCAGACTTGCGAGTTATACCAAGGTGCTTGTTTCCTTTGCTTTATCTTCTTTTTGAGAGGAGCAACAGAGTCTAAAGTCATCCGTGGCAAGGTCCACAAAATTATCAATTTGGAAGGGACTAAAGTTAACATAAAGGTCCTCTGCTATATTAAGGCACAGGACTTAATTAAAAGCCATTGTCAGGCTTTTAGTGTAGAAGCTTTTATTTACTTTAGTATAGTCGGGTGGTAAGAGTTCAAAAGTTATTAGAGAATGGTCTGATAATAAAGGATTCTGCGGAAATACTATTAAATCTTCAATGTTGATGCCATATGTCAGTACAAGGTCGGGGGTGTGGTTAAAACAGTGAGCGGCCTTATGCACTCTGACTGAAACCAGCTGAATCTAGTAGTGAGTTGAAAGCAGTACTAAGGCTTTCGTTGTCAACGTCCACATAGATATTAAAATCACCTACAATAAGTATTTTGTCTGATTTAAGGACTACATGTGATGCAAGCGGAGTGAGGACCCAGAGAAGACTTTAGAAGCTTTATAACGAAAAACAACGTCCACCAAAAGAAACAGGAACTGGCAACAGCAACACAAAGTCGCAAAAAATGTCCAGGGGGGAAAGCAATGCAAAAACAGGGGCCGACGTTTCCAACACTACGTAACACTAACTTATTAACTTTAGTTTTTCAGTTATTTTTGGAATTTATGGTCAATAAACCTCATTTATAGGAAATTATACCTAATATTTGAGTTAGAAAAGCAGAAATTAGGAATTATTGAGACTAAAATTAAAGGAATGGATGTTGATGATAATCACAGACTGGAATATGTCAACTTTTACTCTCAATACTATTTCAAAACACTTCAATTTGGTTTCAAATGCTATAAAATTGAATAAGACGCCCCAAAATTAATGAAAGTAGAGATTTGTACTTGGCAAAGAGCGTTGTGTGGAATCAATCATGTTATTTTGTGGAATTATAAAGAACATGAGGGTTAATTCTTTCCTACCATTGGTACATTACATTCCAGCTCTAGACATAACCATTAACCCGATATCTGGACTACACATGTTGCACCTTGTGTAAGGCATTTCTTTATATCCACCTCGGTAAAGTGTCTTTAGATGGGCTGAACCAATGTTACCAGGAAAAATACACACAGATACTGTAGAGTTCAGTTTGATACATATTTTATTTGCTGATAAAGAAAATGAATATTGACACCACTGATTTAAAAAACCTTAATATTTGTCTTTAGAAAGAGTACAGGAAAGCAACGTCCATCCATTTTTACTGCATAATTTCATGCATTGAGATATTGTTACATCCGGACCGGACACATCGGGAGAGAGAGAGGCAGATGACATTCAAACCTCAATTCTCAAAAGTCCAGCACTGTCATTTAAACACAAGGATGGACACGCATGCAAAAAACACCGGTTACTGTTAGACACCAGGGTGTCTTTGTTCCAAGCAGTTACAAAATCCCCAAAGTTAAGACATAATACAACCATAAGACATAATACAACCATAAAACATAATACAACCATAAAACATAATACAACCATAAGACATAATACAACCATAAAACATAATACAACCATAAGACATAATACAACCATAAGACATAATACAACCATAAGACATTATACAACCATAAGACATAATACAACCATAAGACATTATACAACCATAAGACATAATACAACCATAAGACATAATACAACCATAAGACATTATACAACCATAAGACATAATACAACCATAAGACATTATACAACCATAAGACATAATACAACCATAAAACATAATACAACCATAAGACATAATACAACCATAAAACATAATACAACCATAAAACATAATACAACCATAAAACATAATACAACCATAACCGGACGTTCACACCGCCGCCGACTGGAGCGTCTGAAGCTACAGGAAGTCATCTTCACTGGAAGCTTCTCTCAGCTGGAGGAGGAAAATCTGTCGGCGTTGCGTTTTGGGCGTTTTGAGCATCAATCACAAAGTTGAAATTTTTTAACTTTATGGTAATGAGCTATGACGCGGTGCAACGGCTAAGGCCAGCCGCCAATCAGAATACAGACGTCCTTCACGCTGGCTGATCCCAGAGAAACATACAATGTGAACAGAGCTTTTTTGCAGCTCAAGTCGATGGTGGTGTGACCGTACGGTGAGACATAATACAACCATAAGACATTATGCATATATGTGAAATGGGACCTTTGTAAAGGGGTGCAGACACTAGCAAATAATACACCTATGTTTGGATAAAAGGAACATATTCATGTATTATACAATATCCCGATACAGCTGTCAGATTCCCCCTATAAGTAATGGTTAAATGGATAATATGATAAACAAATAGCAAGCAATGGCAGCAATAAGCAATAACATGAACAGATTTCAGAGTCATTAGGTGTAACCATGGAGATAATGGTAGGTGTAACTATGGAGATAATGGTAGGTGTAACCATGGAGATAATGGTAGGTGTAACCATGGAGATAATGGTAGGTGTAACCATGGAGATAATGGTAGGTGTAACCATGGAGATAATGGTAGGTGTAACCATGGAAGTACCTTTACTTTTAATTGTTATTAACCATATTAGGCTACAAATCATGATTCAATGGGAACACCAAGCAATTATTCAGCAATAGTTCAGATCTTAGACTAATAGACTATTAATTCACTCATTGAAAAAAAAAAGCCAAATTAAAAACAAAACAAAAACGAATAATTCACCTTATGCACTTTTTTACCGTTTGGATTTTTCTGTTTCCTAACTTTTCATTTTATCTTGACAGGTACGCCTCTATCATCTCGGCAATCTTGGAAGCAATCTCTTTTATGAAAGGTGGACAGCCTTTTTCAATCATCTCAACCAATTTAGACAAGACGTCACCAGCTCCTTGCAGACACATTCCCTCCGCTTTTTCTTGTAGGACTTTCTGTGCTTCTTCCAACATTTCACTGGTGTAACGCGGCCCTTTTTTCTTCATGTTTTTCGCGACCGTTTTGTTGATCTTCTCCACCAGACCAGACACTTGCGCTTTCTTTTTTTTCTCATCCTCTCCATTATTTCCAAAAACATGCATAGAATCATCATCATGAAGGAACTTCTTAAGGAAACGGAATTCCTTTTTTATTTGTTTTGTGCTGTTAGGTATGCATTCATCTCCATGGGTGAACAAGACCAACGTGTAATGTTGGAACTCATCACCAAAGATCTTCTGAATGATTTTCACTGCATCTTCGTCTTGGCTGTCAATCACATCCGCCCGCATCACCAACAGGAACACATGGGGACCGCCACCAGCAGCAGCACATGCTATGCTCCTCACGATGTCTTTCTCCACAGCCTCCTTTTTTTTCCTGGTGTTCAGCACACCTGGAGTATCGAGGATAACCAGTTCCTGGTTACCATGATGTACTCTCGCCACCTCTTTCTTTGTTGTCAGTGAGGCAGCGCCAGCCCCGGTTCTTTTAACCTCTTCTCCCAGAAGGGTGTTCATGACTGAAGACTTCCCAACTCCAGTTTTCCCAACAAGTACAATCTTCAGTTGTTTAACTGGATCTGTTGGAAAATTTAAACAGTCCTTAATATTTAAAGACTTTTTTTGATTGTTTCAAACCACAAAAGGTTCTTTCAGAATCTAGCAGACCTGAGGGGATATTTTAGCACTTGCAACACTTTTTTGGTTCATTTTGCAGTTCATGTAACAAAGCTATTTGTCTACAAGTCTGAATCATTTTATGGATAAATATTAAAAACATGTATCTGGACCACAGCTAGTGGACCACAGCTAGTGGACTACAGCTAGTGGACCACAGCTAGTAGACCACAGCTAGTGGAACACAGCTAGTAGACCACAGCTAGTGGACCACAGCTAGTGGACTACAGCTAGTGGACCACAGCTAGTGGACCACAGCTAGTAGACCACAGCTAGTAGACTGCCGCTGGTTGTTTTCCACTCAGTGTAAAACTGTTCCAAATCTTAGATTATCAACCTAAGGCTGAGTCTTAAAGGTGCCCTGCCACACGTATTACCCTTCATCATACCTAGAGATCAGCATGGGAACTTTCCATAAGATCATCTCTCAATGCAGATCAAAGCAGCTGATAGGATAACTGAAATAACACCATGTTGATCTCTATGTATGGTGAAGGGTGTGTGATGATTTGGGGGTATTTTAATTCCAAAGGCCAAGGGAACTGTGTCAGGATGCATAGTATCCTGATCCATGAAATAATGGGAATTTAACATGGGGGGGTGTATACGTATGCCCCTGTATTTTAACATAGGGGGGTGTATACTTATGCCCCTGTATTTTAACATAGGGGGGTGTATACTTATGCCCCTGTATTTTAACATAGGGGGGTGTATACTTATGCCCCTGTATTTTAACATAGGGGGGTGTATACGTATGCCCCTGTATTTTAACATAGGGGGGTGTATACTTATGCCTCCTGTATTTTAACATAGGGGGTGTATACTTATGCCCCTGTATTTTAACATAGGGGGGTGTATACTTATGCCCCTGTATTTTAACATAGGGGGGTGTATACTTATGCCCCCTGTATTTTAACATAGGGGGTGTATACTTATGCCTCCTGTATTTTAACATAGGGGGGTGTATACTTATGCCCCTGTATTTTAACATAGGGGTGTATACTTATGCCCCCTGTATTTTAACATAGGGGGTGTATACTTATGCCCCCTGTATTTTAACTTAGGGGGGTGTATACTTGGACTTGGAAGCGTAATAGCGTCAATAAGTCTGTGTAAGGACTAGTTAGAATGGTACAAATATTAACAAAATGGTGCCTAAACATGAAGCCTTTTCAACCTACTACACTAGCAAATAATAACAATAAACCCACGATTTTATATATATATATATATATATATATATATATATATATATATAACTACAGACCAATACCAGAACTATAGACCAATACAAGAACTATGGACCAATACAAGAACTACAGACCAATACAAGAACTATGGACCAATACAAGAACTACAGACCAATACAAGAACTATGGACCAATAGAAGAACTACAGACCAATACCAGAACTATGGACCAATACAAGAACTACAGACCAATACAAGAACTATGGACCAATACAAGAACTACAGACCAATACAAGAACTATGGACCAATACAAGAACTACAGACCAATACAAGAACTATGGACCAATAGAAGAACTACAGACCAATACCAGAACTATGGACCAATACAAGAACTACAGACCAATACCAGAACTATGGACTAATACAAGAACTACAGACCAATACAAGAACTATGGACCAATACAAGAACTACAGACCAATACAAGAACTATGGACCAATACAAGAACTACAGACCAATACAAGAACTATGGACCAATAGAAGAACTACAGACCAATACCAGAACTATAGACCATTACAAGAACTACAGACCAATACAAGAAGTATGGACCAATACCAGAACTATGGACCAATACAAGAACTACAGACCAATACCAGAACTATGGACCAATACAAGAACTATGGACCAATACAAGAACTATGGACCAATATAAGAACTAAAGATTATAGAAAACTATATTTAGAAAAATCCACTTAAGTACAGTATACTTCTGCCCCCTGTATTTTAAGAATGAAAATGTATTTATTAACATTAGATTATTCATTCATAAAGAAAATTGGTGTTCTTAAAGGTTGGATTTTTCCTAATTGTTTTTTAATTAAGGCATTAAGATCAATTTCCAAAAAAATAATTTTTTGGTTCTTCTTTTTAGTCAACTTCGGCATTGGGTGTATTCCCCCGGTTGTTAACACCTTATTTTAAAAACCGGACGTGGTAACACGTGTATCCTTCTCAAAATACTGTCACCTCGATCTCGGCCGTCTGAACTTCTGATCTCAGATTAACATTAGAAATACTAACAGGAAACAATCTTTTGTTTTCGTGATAACGAAATAATGAACTCATGAATTCTAGAAAGCGGGAAAATAATTGCGAGCGCAGCCGGTCTCGGCTTCCGTACCGTCATCAAGTAAATAAATCAGGGATGAGTAATCAAGCCATAAAAAAAAAGGAGTTGCTAAAAAATCAAAGCTGAACAATGTCTATATTTGAGTTAGAAATGATAATAAAAGGAATGAAAAGCTTAATCACAGCAAACTAAAAACATATTTATACATATTCTTATTTATGTTGTGACAGGAATTACATTTGAATTAAGTCAAAAAAATCAATTAAATTAAGTTAATGCAACATAAAGTTAATAAAGTTAATACAACATAAAGTTAATGCAACATAAAGTTAATACAACATAAAGTTAATGCAACATAAAGTTAATACAACATAAAGTTAATAAGGTTAATACAACATAAAGTTAATAAGGTTAATACAACATAAAGTTAAAGTTAATACAACATAAAGTTAAGTTAATACAACATAAAGTTGATAAGGATAATACAACATAAAGTTAAAGTTAATACAACATAAAGTTAAGTTAATACAACATAAAGTTAATAAGGTAAATACAACATAAAGTTAATGCAACATAAAGTTAATAAGGTTAATACAACATAAAGTTAATACAACATAAAGTTAATGCAACATAAAGTTAATAAGGTTAATACAACATAAAGTTAATACAACATAAAGTTAATAAGGTTAATACAACATAAAGTTAATAAAGTTAATACAACAAAGTTAATAAGGTTAATGCAACATTAATAGTTGCAGAAAACAAAGAAGAGCTGTTAGTAAAATAAAGCATGGAGGCTATAAACATTGATATCTGGTTTTCATTATTGAAGCTAACATTACATAAAACAGTAATAATAAGAGAAAACATAGTTTCTTTGCTGGTTTATCAAACACTACTGAGTAACAGTTCTGGAAATGAAATGAACTCACCAGAGTTACGAGGCTGACGAAAAAAGATCCTTTTCTTTTTGAACATCTTGTAGCAGTTGATGTATTGATGTTGAATAGTTTGTCATTTCATTTTTATATATTATAAAGTCTGTGTAGTCCCCTCCCCTTAAACACATGTCATCAGTTAACTAACCAATTTGATTGAAGAAGAAGAAGGCACAGAGAGCCAACCAGTCACAGGTTAGAAACCAAAATGTAACTGCAAGCAGCCAATCAGGGGCCAGGGAAAAGTGCATGAACCAAAGTACATTTTATGTTTGTATGTATTTGTTTATCTTTGTTTTTACAGTGGATTTGGCATATTCAATTATATTCAATTGTATTTATAGTATCAATTAATAACAAGAGTTATCTTGAGACACTTTACAGATAGAGCGGGTCTAGACCAGATAGAGCAGGTCTAGACCGCTCTATAATTTACAGATAGAGCGGGTCTAGACCGCTCTATAATTTACAGATAGAGCGGGTCTAGACCGCTCTATAATTTACAGGTAGAGCGGGTCTAGACCACTCTATAATTTACAGATAGAGCGGGTCTAGACCGCTCTATAATTTACAGATAGAGCGGGTCTAGACCGCTCTATAATTTACAGATAGAGCGGGTCTAGACCGCTCTATAATTTACAGATAGAGCGGGTCTAGACCGCTCTATAATTTACAGATAGAGCGGGTCTAGACTGCTCTATAATTTACAGATAGAGCAGGTCTAGACCGCTCTATAATTTACAGATAGAGCAGGTCTAGACCGCTCTATAATTTACAGATAGAGCAGGTCTAGACCGCTCTATAATTTACAGATAGAGCAGGTCTAGACCGCTCTATAATTTACAGATAGAGCGGGTCTAGACCACTCTTCCCCGAGATCTCCTCCCAGCTGGACGTCCCTCCACCTAGTCCTGGGTTTTCCCCTAGGCCTCCTCCCGGCTGGACGTCCCTCCACCTAGTCCTGGGTCTTCCCCGAGGCCTCCTCCCAGCTGGACTTCCCTCCACCTAGTCCTGGGTCTTCCCCTAGGCCTCCTCCCGGCTGGACGTCCCTCCACCTAGTCCTGGGTCTTCCCCGAGGCCTCCTCCCAGCTGGACTTCCCTCCACCTAGTCCTGGGTCTTCCCCGAGGCCTCCTCCCAGCTGGACGTCCCTCCCCCTAGTCCTGGGTCTTCCACTAGGCCTCCTCCCAGCTGGACGTGCCTCCACCTAGTCCTGGATCTTCCCAGAGATCTCTTCCCAGCTGGACGTCACTCCACCTAGTCCTGGGTCTTCCCTGAGGCCTCCTCCTAGCTGGACGTCCCTATACCTAGTCCTGGGTCTTCCCCAAGGCCTCCTCCCAGCTGGACGTCCCTCCACCTAGTCCTGGGTCTTCTCTGAGGCCTCCTCCCAGCTGGACGTCCCTCCACCTAGTCCTGGGTCTTCCCCTAGGCCTCCTGCAGGCTGGACGTGCCTCCACCTAGTCCTGGGTCTTCCCCGAGGCCTCCTCCCAGCTGGATGTCCTTCCACCTAGTCCTGGGTCTTCCATGAGGCCTCCTTCCCATCAAATAAAAATCTCATGTTGTCCTCATGTTGTCTTCATGTTGTCTTCATGTTGTCTTCATGTTGTCTTCATGTTGTCCTCAAGTCGCCCTCATGTTGTCCTCATGTCGTCCTCATGTCGTCCTCATGTCGTCTTCATGTTGTCCTCATGTTGTCCTCATGTTGTCTTCATGTTGTCTTCATGTTGTCCTCATGTTGTCTTCATGTTGTCCTCATGTTGTCCTCATGTTGTCTTCATGTTGTCCTCATATTGTCCTCATGTTGTATTCATGTTGTCCTCATGTTGTCCTCATGTTGTCCTCATGCTGTCTTCATGTTGTCCTCATGTTGTCCTCATGTTGTCCTCATATTGTCCTCATGTTCTATTCATGTTGTCCACATGTTTTCCTCATGCTGTCTTTATGTTGTCCTCATGTTGTCTTCATGTTGTCCTCATGTTGTCCTCATGTTGCCCTCATGTTGTCCTCATGTTGTCCTCATGTTGTCCCCATGTTGCCCTCATGTTGTCCTCATGTTGTCCTCATGTTGTCCTTATGTTGTCTTCATGTTGCCCTCATGTTGTCCTCATGTTGTCCCCATGTTGTCCTCATGTTGTCCTCATGTTGTCTTCATGTTGTCCTTATGTTGTCTTCATGTTGCCCTCATGTTGTCTTTATGTTGTCTTCATGTTGTACTCATGTTGTCCTCATGTTGTCTTCATGTTGTCCCCATGTTGTCCTCATGTTGTCCCCATGTTGTCTTCATGTTGCCCTCATGTCGTCCTCATGTTGTCCTCATGTTGTCCTCATGTTGTCTTCATGTTGCCCTCATGTCGTCCTCATGTTGTCCTCATGTTGTCCTCATGTTGTCTTCATGTTGCCCTCATGTTGTCTTCATGTTGTCCTCATGTTGTCCTCATGTTGTCTTCATGTTGCCCTCATGTCGTCCTCATGTTGTCCTCATGTTGCCCTCATGTTGTCCTCATGTTGTCCCCATGTTGTCCTCATGTTGTCCCCATGTTGTCCTCATGTTGTCCTCATGTTGTCCTCATGTTGTCCCCATGTTGTCCTCATGTTGTCCCCATGTTGTCCTCATGTTGTCCTATATCAATGTTCTTTTTAATTCCCCAAAATAACATGATTGATTCCACCAACGCTCTTTGCCAAGTACA